>CAEGAD010028691.1:0-61671 GCA_903067055.1 Poeciliopsis paucimaculata
CCCCCCCCCCCCCCCCCCCCCCCCCCCCCCCCCCCCCCCCCCCCCCCCCCCCCCCCCCCCCCCCCCCCCCCCCACTGCTGTAGAACCCAGAGGGCCCGGCTCTCGGCGCTGCCTGTTCTCCTTCAGACACGTCAGAGTCGTGTTCTCGTTTGAGCTAAATGCGGGTCGTTTAGTCCTGGTTACAGTAACCCGCTCCGTTTTCACCTGATTAATTAACTGGTGACTGAAAATCCCATAAAACATGAACGTGTGGGGAACAAAATGGATTGAAAAGGAGCACTATGAATGTCTAATTTCATTTTTTATTCTTTTTAATTGAATAAGTAAAATTAAAAATAAAAACAAAGGGGGGCTTGGGGGGGCTCCACCGGGGGTATCGGGAATAATCGACTCTTTTATGAAAGCAGCCAGTCGTATTAGAGGAAAAATATGTCAAGCCGGGCCTTGATGAATATGAAGGCATACCTAGATGACATGTTTGGATCAGTCAGATGAAGACGGATTCAGGAAACAAAGCCACTGACAAAACTGACAAAAGACACATTTGTTCAGTATTGATGAGGCGCCAGAAAGCTGACAGTCATTGAAATTACTTGCTTTCACGCAAAAAAAAAAAAAAGCCCCTGTTTTCTCTCCCGACCGTTATTTGGCTATTGTCAGTCTTCTTGCGGCATTGTTGCTGCAGGCTCGGTTTAATGATCACAAATTCATCCCAGGCGCCGAGATCATAAAATTGAAGCGGCGGAGCGGCACAATGGCTCAGCACAAGACCGTGAAAGGGCCTCCTTTCTTTGTGCTTCTCTCTGCTGGACGCAGGTACCTTTCAGAACACAGATGGCTCACTCCAATTATGGCCGCCGTCCATTTATCTGATTTGTTGTAGTAGATGTAGAGGATTTAATTTGCTGGTCCCTTTTTTTTTTTTTTTTTTTTTTTTTTTGACAGAATTCAGCCAATTTTCGGCTTTACAATAGACTCCGAACTTTGAGTCAGCAGCAGACAAAGAGGAGAGGCAGCTTTGAGGGGAGAGATGATTCCTGCGGACGTTACGTAACGCCAGAAGCGTCGATGCTCATTGTGTCTAAATCTCACTGGGGCGTAATGCAAAGCCGCTCGCGTCTCCAAAAGTGGAGCCTTGTTGGGTTTTCTTCTTGCCGAGCTCGGTGAAGACATAAATTGCGGCGAAACAACATTAACAGAGGAGGCGCTAAGCCTACTGTGTGTCTGTCAGCTAATTGTGTTCTCCTGTGTGAAAATGCATTTCCTACTTCAGTCCGATTCAAGTTCAAAAATACTTCATTTATCCCAAAGGGAAATGAAATGTGATCGCAACTCATTTCGTCGAAGAGTTGGTATGAGCAGGAAGGACCTCCAGTAGCAGTCAGTCATACAGTGAATCTGAGGAGGCCTCTGACTAAAGACTGTCATGCTAACAGTCAACCAAGGGCAGCAGAGACGAAGTTCCACAGTAACATATGCTGGATGATGTCATCAGTTGTTAGCTAGCTCTGCTAATCCGCCTCATTTGCTTTTGCAGCTCCTCTTTGAATTTCTTTGACGGTACAAGAGGCATCACTTGAGTCTTTGAGATGCTAATTAGCTGTTCCCAGTTGTAAAAACAACACTTTGTTGCCATGGTTACACATCATAAATACTTTTTAAAAAGTAAGAGAGTGACAAATGCAATCAAATATGACATAAAAGAATATGTAAACTTAAAGACCAAACTTTGTACTGAGGATTTTGGAAATGAGGCCAAATTAGCTTTAACTAATCGAGATTAGCTTAAGACTAAATGAAGAATTGTTATGAGTTCAAACAAGCTAGTTCACAATGCTGAATTGAAGATAAAACATTATTGTGATGCAGCAATATTTTAATTACTTTGCTGAATTAGAAATGAAAATCTGTTGCAGTGAAGGATTTAAACTCAGTTTTGGAACACCAAGATGGCGTCTTCAGAAACGAGTATGTAAGGAGTGAACTCAAAGGTATGCCACACTTTTCAGATAGGCTATTAGTTGTAAACACTTTTAAAATGTTTTTTTTTTTCCTAATTAACATTTATGACTGTTTTGTGCCAACATAAAACCCTTATAAAATAGCATGAAATTTGTAATGTGATCACATGTGAAAATGCTTTACAATTTCACATCTGACTACATATATTAGCCGCAATGTGACGTCTGTACCTAGCAGAAAATAGCCTCTCTGATTGGACCCTCATAACCAGAATTGAGTCTGGTTAAAAAACAAAAAAACAAGAAGGAAAAGCATCAATGCATGACTAAAACCACTTTAGGTATGTCTAAAATACATTTAATAAGCTCTGCTTGATTTTTTGCTGGGTGTATTTTTACTGCTGTGCACAACACTCTGAGCTCTGCTGCCAATAACATACAATCCTCTGCAACAGGCTTCATGTATGAATCCACATTCTTGAGCTGGTGTACGTCACAGTAAGTCTGGTGCAAGTTTGAAATCAAGCCTGGAAGCTTTTTTGGGAATAAACCATGTGGGAATATTGCTATTCAGAGAAGCATTGAACTTTAAAAAAAACTTTACCAGAAGTTTTTTTTTTTTTTTTTTTTTTTACCAGAAAACTTCTGGTAAAGTTGAAGATATCTTAGAGTCACATTTTCTACATCAACAAGAGTCACTGTTTTTTTTAAGGTTTTTTATATGGCAGTTGCCCAGAGTGTCATTGGAAGGGGAGGGAGCTGTTGAGATACTCACATTATTCTATCTGAACACTACCTGAAGACACCATTTTCCTTCTATCATCTGCCCTATTTTTCAGCTAAAAGGCAAAAACAGTTTATTTTCTAACTTCCTGTTTCGATAGCTGTGCTGCACTGCTGTCTGGAAGTGTCAAAAACAATTAGTGGATCAAAACCCTGTCATTTAACCTTCATGTTGATGGCCTACAGTAGTGGTATGAATGATGTTAAACAGCTAACCAACACTGCAGATTGGTTAGGCATTTACCGGACTTTAAGGTCCGGTTCTGGCGTGTCTGAGAAGTGAGGACGTCTGTCACAAAGAAGCAAGAAGTTAAAAGTTCCATTCAGAATGAGCGTGAGTTCCTCTCACTTGTCTTCTTTATTGTCCGTGTGCAATCCAACACGGCGCTGGGAGGGGTGTGTTACAGAGCCCGGGGAAAAACACACAACAGGCGCGATCCATCTTGGCACTAATTAAGGAACGCTCAGCTTTATTGGCACCAGACGGACCGGATAGCGTCTGCTCGGGTCGGCGCACGTGCTCAGGGATCCATTGCACATCAAATTTCCCATAACTGAATCTAGCGATGACACCCGGAGGACAGAGAACAAAAACTCATGGACGCGACAGTGATCCCTCACTGAGAGACCCAGAAAACGGACGGAAATTTTCTGAGGTTGCAGCGCTAACCGTTTCAGCTTGTTTAAATATTTATTATCCCGATTGCTGATTGTGGTAATAATTTGTTTTCATTTTCACCGCTGGCCTGGGGAAATCAGTCCACCTGTTATTTAGATACAGAATGTTGCTTGTGTTGGCCTGCAGGGTGACAGGTGGACAACAGGTGTAAACAGTAGATGGCTACAGCTCTGGTTCAGAGCTACAACCACAGAACTGTTTGACCAAACAGTTCATTTATTCAGCGCCTGTACCTTAATTTCTCAAACCACAAATCACTGCTTTTTTAACACGTTTTGAATACTGTGGCAACGACGCGGCTAATACATGGATTAACTTGCTAAGAAAGTGGCAAAGAGAACCTGAGGAAGTGTGTGATGAAGTTTATATTTTTATAAACGATATGTATGAAAAAAAACAACAAAAAAACAGTCAATCCGGAAAATTATGTAGTAATTATGCCAAGCCAATAGGCGGCACCGTAACCCCCAGAGAACGACACACATGCGAGAAGAAAGATGCCGTGGCGGCGTAGAGAAAGAGATGGAGCGTCGATGTCTTAGCTTCAAAAACATGCATGAACACAGAATCATAAAACTGCAGTTTTATGAAACATATCGGCTTCTGGTTCCCAGAATTCGCTGAATCTGTGAGGATGCGTATCATGAATGACAAAAAAAAAACCTTTCCAGATACACTTCCAATTGTTTCCAGGTGGATGCAGCTGTAGTGTGCAGGAGAACGACGAAGATAGCGGTCAATGACTTTTCCTGATAATTTACTGTATTTAGGTTACGTTCACTGCAGCACACCCACAACAACAGGCTAGTCATATTCACCGTTCGCTACACAATGCGCACAAATTGAAGGGCTGCTTCCAGGAACCTCTTGGAGCAACTGCGTCCACCAAACATTTCCCATCAGTGACCCAGTGGCCCAGGAGGGACCTGATCACCATCCATGTTTACCTCTGCAAACACTGAGGACGCTCTGTGACGTCACTGCGCCCTCTACTGTGCATACGTGACACTTGTAGGTTGTCCCGATCGCACAGGAGATCACATACTAGTGGCATATATTTGAAAATATGAACGACCACCAAAAAAAAAAAGTGGGTTTCACCAAAAATAGAGCCCTGCAGTGTGAACGTAGCCTTTGCATTTTGTTAAGCTGTCATGTTGCAGACCCTGTTTAGAAAAAACAGGTATTTCTTTAAACACCTTATGTTTGGATGTATGCTCAGTAGTCTGGAAATTTTGGCATAAAGGTACCACATAAAAAATATATATATACACACGTAAGAAAGAGCTTGATTTCTCACATAAGCAACACATAAAATCATGTCACACCTTATTCAACCAGCTTTACGCGTTTAAAAACCCCTACTACAACGTCATTGGAATGTGATTTATTTTTCTGTCATGCCATCCCGTATTGTTACTCAGTATTACGTAAGTGAAATATCCATTCTCCCGTGGCTAAGGGAACACTTTATTTATTTAACAGCCAACAGTGCTGAGGGTAACAAATACGATCAATCCCAAGGGAGGAGCAGTGGATGTGTTGCTGTTTAGTCAGAATGGATGGACTACATTGGATTATTTAAAGACGGCCTCAGCTCGCTTGCTCCCCAAAGCCCTTAGTGCCACTTAACTCAGTCCTCCCTTAAATGAATACATGATTTACAACATTACACAGAATGCACGTCTGGATGAGGCACTCCAGAGCGGGTTTTAGTGGGAGACCCAAATGAGATATTATTTTTCTCTGCTCTGGGAAGCCGACTGATTAAAAAAAAAAAAAAAAAAGTCATATCTGCGTCATAAAGAGAGCCACTAGCCGTGATCCAGTGAGCCCATTTGGACCTCGGCTCTCGGTTGTACAGGCTCTGTGGCAGACGGTTTTAAAGGACTTTCAACGAGTCTTAATGTGCGATTGCAGTGTGGATCTGATTTGGCTTCATGACAGAGTCGGACATTTTAAAACGACAAGATTTTAAATTAGTGATGTGGCGTATTAAGTTCTTTGGTTCTGGTAAAAGTTTTAAAGTTCATATTTTACCAGCAGTAAATAACTATTTACTATCCTGACTCTTGGAGTTGGAGGTTGTGTTGTATTGTCTTGTATGTATGTTTTCATGATGGAGTCCTGGAAGAGTAGCTGGGTGTAAAGCAGGAACCTAAACGGTAAACAACAAACAACGGGGACCGTCTTTAAACAACTCTGTTCTCAAACAATTACATTTCATGAACATTTAAAGCATCTCATTTACATCACACGGTTATTTACAGGAGACATTATGATAAAGCACACAGAGAATTGACGGTTAGGAGGGTGTACGCCACCAGCTATCGTCCTGTAAAGGGTTTCCAGGCAGAGCAGTGATGGACAGGCGGAAACGTTAATCTCAGGCTTAAATACAACTTCCTCCTCACCCACAAAACTTAAAACTTACTTTCTAAAGACAGTAGACTTGACTTGAACTCCAGTCAAAGTCATTGCCTGGAGTTAGACTTGCCTTTGAATGACACGAAGGGGTAAAAAAGACTATTTTGGACATTATACTCACTTTCTAAAGACTAAGCCAATGAAGTGTCCATTGGTCTTTGCTAATCTTGGACTAGCAATGTGAGATCAGCTAATCTGGTTATATGTAGACCGATATACTGGAGGTAAGGTATTAACCCCTTATAATCGTTTAGTAGGTCCCATTCATGACTCATCCCGTTAAACAGACTTTGGATTCAGTTTCAACATGTAGAACTGTTAGAGGCCTGCCATCTAACCGGCACTGCACTGAACCCGTTTTCTCGCCTGGAAGACACATTCAAATGGAGCGTGAGTTGTGTTGGGGAAGAAGAGAAAACAAGTGGTGCCTGCAAGGATTTTTGTCAGATGCCACGATTGCCTCCCGTCTGACATGAACCTTCTCTCTTCCCAACAAAAGGCATCCCCTAGCTAAATGCTTTCTGTGCTAGTCAAAACAGCCACGACACCGCTGGCCCTGCGTGCCAGGATGGTTTGACATTTCCAGGGAGTCGGCATCTGAGTCGATTCAGCTGAGCTGGAGGAATCCCGCTTTAAAGCTCTGCTTACTTTCCAGAGAATCAAATGAAGTAAAAGGCAGGCAATTCTCTCCTTCCGAGTCTTTTCTTGTCTTATTAACGCCGTCCTTACGAGAGCACATCAAAGACGTATCCTCGTCTTACAATATGCTGCATAGTTTCATAACCCAAAGGGACTTTTGTAATTACACAGTCCACCAGGGGAATAAAGCTCATCGATTCTCTGGGAAGAGAAATTTCATTATGCAGACCCGCTGTAAACCACTGATGCTATCAGCACCTTCACTTGTTTCACTTAATCATTTTACACAACAAAAGACAATTTTGGACTCGGCCGAGAGGAATAAATGGTATGGAAACGTGGATGTTAACCGCATTGAACATATTCTTACAGAACTTTACAGGTGGGAGTAAAGCAGGAAATGCGAACCCGCCAAGCGGGGGAACGTTTCATCTGATCGCATCATTGCTTTTTCTGTTTCTTTTTCTCCGCCAGCAGCACACAAGACGACTCTGTGACATTTCCGCGTATGCTTGAAATATATACCTAATGAATGTTGCCGTTTCTTTTTTCCCACAGATGCGCCTCGCTTCCAGCAATAGCAAACCCTCTGATGCAATCATCAAGCCATCAAATGGCAAACGAAACACTCTCTCCAGATGAAGTATTTGAGCATTTCTGCAGGAATGATAAAAAAACTGCGGCTGCTAAAAGTACTGTAGCATTCTCTCTGATTCTATAGAAAAGCCCAAGGGCTTCAGCGGCTGAACATACAGCTATTCATGTCATGTTTTAAAATTCTAAATCCAAGTGAGAATCTTTGGCAACATTATGTATACGTACATAAATATCCATTAATATCCAGATAATGTCCAGGAAACTCAGAGAAGCTGTGTATGGAGTGACTGCCATGATACACTTTGATTTTTATTTAAGATATTGTGACAAACAATAACATTGTTGTTATGAGACCAAAGCGCTTAACTGGAGACTTTTGTCATCCAGTTTTGGGTGGAAAGAGAAAAACAATAAACTCCTCTTGCTGTGATCTGTGCGTCATATGCAAACAGAAATAATAAACTGAAACGAGTCGATGGAATATACTCGTCCTTATGCTCATCTTAACTCTGAGGCAAAACAAATGAAACTTTACTCACCACTTTGCACCGTTAGAACCTGTTGCTGTTTAATATAATCATAGGCTGGAGCGTCGTCGGGGCCTGGTTGCCACGGTAATGTGTGCGGCTCGCCGTTCTTCAGCAACGTTCTCTCCACTGCTCACGTGGCTCAGTGACGAGGTGGAGTCCTCTTACATTTCTTGCGTTGATCAGCAGCTGCTCCTCCGCATCCCGCCGGCCACATTTGGCACTGCTTTGGTGTGGAGAGTAGATCTTTCTTCAATGCAATTTTGTGCAATGAAAACAAACGCGTGCACCCTCTTCTAAAAGAGAGCAGCGACTACCTCCACCTTAGACCTCCATCTGACTCCTCTGTCCCGTTACAGCCCGGTGCTTTCCGGAGGACGAGTTTGTTACGCAGACAGTAAAAAGACAAAAGCTTTTAGCTACACGACCATTGTTTATTACTAATGTCATCACTTACACAGACTAAAGAAGTGTCAGCGATAGTCACTTAAAGGTCATTAGCAAATCATACTTGAGTCACTAGTTAGAAAGAGTTTGGGAAACACCATCATCATCCAAATGTTTGTCATTTACATTCGTCTTACCAAAGAAACTGAACTTGAAAGCAGCAATGCAGTTTGAGGGGGGAAGGCATGGAAACTTAAAGAAGAAATAAATTGTAAATGGATTTAATTCCCTTTAATCTTACGTTTGATCTGTACCTTGCCTGCACCTGGGCTAAGCCCTTCAGTCCATAGAGTATCTGAGTATTGCATGTGATGCATGGATAATAATCTTCATTTCTTTGAAAATCGTACCAACTATTTGAGCCCCCAAATTTCCTAACTGCAATTTGTCAGAGAAGGAAGCCGTCGTCGACCGATTAAATGTGCGAGTTGGTACGACACACTGATCCATTGGTCGACCCAACGAAACGGCTGCTGTGTAAGACCGCTTGCAAAGGTGGCGCTACTCAAGAAGATGGACATGTAGGCGAAGTTGGCTGCAGTTTTCCACTACAAGCAGTACGATATCAGAGAACTGGCTCCTGCCATCCAAAAAAGGCAGAGCGGGGAGATCGGTGCGCTCTCACGTTGACGTCCATCAAGTTCATAAGGATTCATTCAGAAGTCTTAAAAGATTATCTCTAGTCCAGAATAAAGGATGTCTCTATTTACAGCAAAGTCCTTCGCATTAGTCTTTGTCTCCTTTTCTGATCCGCCAGACCATAATGGGGCGTTCACCTGCAACCGGAGAAAACAGAGATAAACTCAGAACCATGGAAACGATACCAACATCGAGTCTTCATAAGCTGCATATCCATTGGATACACAACGTCAAAAAGACAGTTTTGCAGATAAAATAGAATTTAAAGTAAAATTACATGTGAATAAGTCATTTAAAATCATGACGTTAATAGATGTAAACAGTTTCATGAAATATATTTATAATTCTGCCACAGCGCTCGTCAGATGTAGGCGTCTTTTATTGTCTTGGAGCGACAATCAAACGTTGAGCTTGTTACTCCAACGTGTTGAATCCATGGCTCTTCCGAAAAAAATTGCAGACTACAATTTCCCCAAAACGCCACACACCTAGCCACTCCCAAGTAGGCGGGGCTTGTGGACATGTGTCCACACCTGACAGGTCATTTTTAGTGACTTTTAACATGAACAAGCATATTCACATGTGATTTTCAACTGCATTTCTTTTTAACAGAACTGAATTTAGTTGGATCTGCCGTTTTAACTGCGGCGAAAAATCATTCCCCAAAGTATTGGACTCAGAGAGGCTGAAAACAAATACATGCCACACTTTTCAGAAGCTTATTTGGAAAAAAAAACATTAAAAAAAAAAAAAAAAAAAACATTAAGTTTTTATTATACAAGTGTACACCACTTTATTGTTGGTCCATCACATAAAATCCACTTATATCTCATAGTTGTACTGCGAAAAACTAGAAGTCTGAGGAAGACGAGGATCGTTGCAGTCAGCGGTCAACTTGTTAAAGCAACACAAAACCTCTACAGATGTCTTATATAACAAGAAAATACAACTCCTATTTCAAAAAGTGACTTGAAAAGAAAATGAGTATTCCCACACAGTAATGTGTGTGTACCTATTAGATCCTCTCACTCAGTTTAGCATAAAAGCGGAGTGCTGGGTTTGCATTAACATCTCCGACCCTTCACTCGCAGTTCGCTGCTGTCGGATACTTGGGAAGACCTCCATTCTCCTTGAGATTAAATTGCCTGTCATGAAGCTCGGTGGCTGACTGGCAGCTCCTCTGCTCCTATAAAAGTACATTCTGGAAAAGACTCTCGAAGAGCGCAACGTAACAACCTTCATAACAACGTCCGCCATCTATTCCAGTCGGCTGTCAAAGGACGTGTGGTTTTGACGGACGGCGGGGAAGCCATCGCCGGACTCGCGAGGCGCTGTTATTTGATGGTGAACTTTTGATAGGAAGCAGACAACTGTGACAACCCGGTTAGATTAATTCTCAAATGGGTTGTTTGACCAAGGCTGAGTGTGTAATGTCATTTAAATCACCTCCAATTAGTGGGGGAGAAAAACAGGCAAAGAGCCATCAGGCCGTCGCATTTCGAGGAGAACCAGGGTGACGCAGTTTCCACGAAACAGGTACGGCTGCAATAAATTCTTCCCTTCACCGAGTCATTTACATCCTGAGCTGCCACGGTGATTAATGTGGTACTAATTTGAGAATAATTTCGGGTTGGAAAGACAAAGAGCTAAGCCGCTTCTTGTCAGGAGCGAGAATGTCTCCGGAGATCAATCTATAGCCTGTCTCACTTCAAGGAGGAGGGGGATAAAAAAATTAAAAAATCGTTAACGCCGTTCTGAGTAAGTGTCTGCAACAAAGCTAAAAATACAGGAAGGAAAAACCAAGTCCTCCCAGGGTGTGAGGTTTGTTTAATTGGTGGATGACAAGTGCTAATTTAACCGGCGAAGCATTCATTTCCATTCGGCCCCTGAAGTGAGCGTGGCTGAGAGATTTAACACAGCAGGTGCGGGGCTTGTGTTTCTGTAATTCAGCTGTGTAATTGGCACACCGCCGCGTCCTTCTCAGCAATATGCTTTGTGTTAGAACTACTATGACTGGGCTTTACATCATATGGTTAAGAATTCACCCATGAAATCAGCACAAACACAGCAGAGAGAATGCAGAGGGAACGTTCGGCATCTGCTAATGATTTAGGATTCGGACAAAACGGCAGTTTCTGCCACAGGTCAACACTGCTGTCAAAGAAAATGTACCAGTAAGATGCTGTCTTTTATTCCCTTTAATCAAACTGTTAGTAATATTTTTAATTCATTTGCTAGATTAAAAACAACTGGGCTCAAGTAAACAAAATGGAAAGGCAGTTTACTGACCAGAGGAAAATAACCTGGAGGTAAACAAAAACCAGACAGGAAAAATAGCCATTATCTATCTTCAATTAGTTTTAGGTAAAAGACCTAACAGCAAAGATTTTTAGTCAGAATTCTTGGCTAAAAAGGCAAAAGCCAATAGATCTGAAAAACTGATAAGTTGAATGAAACGAGTTCAAGGGGATGTTAGCTTAGTGCTGTTTCCTTGCTTGTAGACAAAAAACATTTTCAAAAAGCCTTTCTTCTCTTTCATATAAAGTCCACATTATAGAGATATTTAATACTTGGTGGACCAACAGAAAGCAGTATTTATGATGTCAGCAATTAAATATGGCTTTAACGTTAATTTCACACAGAAGCAGTAAAAATGTGTCTTCTTGTTTCAGGGCCTCTACAATGGTTACTAAAAACAGGTTTTAGATGCAGTTGAATCTAAAACACATTGCAGATTTTGCTAAACATCAAACCAAACACTTCAGTTATTCCCCTCATGACATCTGAGAACAAACTGCTACAGGACATTATGGGACATATAACTGACATAAATACATAAATAAATAAAGACCTCTAAGGAAATGATGGCACTTGGTGAAATGTAACGTTTCAACTCTTGACTGTGTGGTGTCTTCTGTGACTTTGTGTTTTTACGACATAAAGCACTTTCAGCTGCCCTGTTGCTGAAATGCGCTATACAAATAAACTTGACTTCAGGATTTTTAATGCTGCATTTGCCTGTGCGTGTGCGCTTCCTTTCATCCCTCGAGTACTAAGTAGTACCGACAGCGCAGGTTAAATTTGTCACCTTTGTGGATTTCTGTATTTATCCGTGGAAAAGAAACTCTTCAATCTGTCACCTCTTGCTTCCATTTGAGGCTTCAAACGCAGAGAAATTCCCATCACGTCTGAAATCCGCGCTGCGCCCCAGGCTTTCTAATAGCCAGTCTCTGCTTTGCCAAACACGTTGAATTCGCAGAGTTTTTCCAATGGTGTGTGATTGATACAGACTCATGAAGATGAGTGTAGCTGGGGGACCCAGCTCTATGTTGTCTTGGGGTTTTTTTCTCTCTCTCTCTCTCTTTCTCGTTTTTATTATTACTTTCCAGAAGCGCCGCAGAGGTGACGAACAAAGTGTGACCTCCTGCGGTTTCAAAATTTGAGTGTTGTCTCTCTAACCGAGTTCAAAGGTGTGTGACTTAGATGTCGGAGGTAATGATGGAGCTTTGAACGGGTCGCTGTGGTGTGTTTGGATCGTGTACCTCCTCCGCTCCCTTATCACTCGTGGAGCTCCACTGTTGGGAATTGTGCCTAAATCATACAATCTGACAACAGGGGATCAAAAGTTGCATTAATGATTCATCGTGGGATTTTTTTTTTAACATGGAAAGGCAGGTCTACAGGGAATCTGAACAAGGAACATCTCGAGCATGATAAATATAAGGTACATCAAACATTATCATAAAAAACAGAATAATGAGAACAGATGGGGGTGGAGGGGGGAAATTCACCTGGGCTTTGCAGTGGAGCGTCTGACGTTACCAAAGCTGGTCTCTGTCCGCAGAAATCTTTCCAGAGATCCATATAAAATAATAATAAAAGAAACACAAAAGACATGGTTAGTGTTAAAAATAGTCTTGCGAGATTTGATAACAATAGAAATGTGTCCCAGGGCATCTGTGGATGTTCTCCGAACCCTGATGACTAAAAGAAAACAATTTCATATATATATATATATATATACGTATATATATATATTTATATATATTCTGAGGTTCGGACCGATCCCAGAATCAATAGCCCAAGGCTCCAGGCTCCCGGCTCCAGGCAGGTGTGGTGCAGGCGGTTTAAATAATTAACTACATGGAGGGAGGAAGAACTGAAGTCTACGGGTAGTCATAACACAGTGAAGGATACAGGCATCATGTTACAATGTTAAAAGCAAGTAACTGGAGTGAGTAATTGGCCAGTTTGGGTGCTGAGAGTGGCCTGAAAGTGCTAAGGAGACATGGCAGCGCATTGATTATTGGACCCCAGGGGTCCGAGCACCGGCTGCAAACACTGGTCTTTAGTTAAAGGCAGAGGCGACAGGAACAGAAGTCACAGCCTGCTGACCTTGACGAGTGGCTGCACACTGGATTCAACGGTTCTGATTCTGGCATCAATAAAGAGATAAAAACTGCTTCTTTTTTTTTTTTCCCTCTCTCTCTCTCAGCTCACCTTGGTGGTTTTGATCTTGTTCCCCGTAGCGCAGCTCCAGCCCTTCAGATCAGGAAGAACTTTGCATTCCTCCCCGTCAAGGCACGGATGCATCTGGCACCACCACTTCTGCTCCACTATCGAGGCTGGACATGGCGCGAAAAGAACGTAAGAGCAAAAAAATGATCCCGTCATTTTAATAATTCAAACCGGTATAAAGAAAATCTCGTTGTATGTTCCACTTCCTTTTAGCAATGATTTTAAAAACTTGGTTGGAGTTCTGTGGTGTAATGTCGTGTTGGTTTGTTTCATAACTTTCCTCTTTCCTTTTAGCTCTAGCGGCAGAGGAAGGGAACGAAGCCGTTCGGTCCGAGTTGGTCATGCTCCCAAATATTAAATTAACGATAACAGCCGCCTCGTTCAGCGTTACACACGTCATGACCAAACGTTAGAGATGAGGTAAAAAAAAAAAAAAAAGCCCAGACCCTCTGTATGAAGTGAAGTGTAGAACAAGCAGGCTGGTTGTTCTACAGGCTGGTAATATACACATACAACACATTATGATACATTTTTCATCAAATGTCTTAAAATATACAAAACCAAATTGTGTAAAAGACATTTAAATGGAGACATAAATGACCTAAACTGTCCCTAATGTTATGTCACGACAAAGAGGGGGGAAAGAAAGAGGTGAAAAGGGACAGAATAAGGAAGGGAAAAATTAAGAAGAGCATAGAAAGGGGGGGGGGAATATGTCCCTTTCCATGTGGAGGAATAAGTGATGTAAAGATCCCCATGTGCAGGAGACCACAAGAAACATTGTGTAATAAAAAAAATAAAAAAAATCTCAGAAGAAAGCAAATATCCTTAGTCGCTTGATTGCCTGCAATCACCATCAACTCAAAGAAGTTGGGGCTCAAACCTTTTACTTTGTTACAATAGTAATCAGAAGTCCCATCCTCCACCGCATCACATAAAGCAAGACAAAGTAATTGCTAATTACAATCTATGTAATTTGTGTTGCATCTGAATTTGAAATGCAGTGTTTATGAAAAAGAGGAGCCAAGCAAAGTTTCCCACCACACTGCCTCAAATGGCACGGAAGGAAAGTCAAAGACAAGCTGTTGGAACGCAGCACTGCTAATGGAATTATTTAGCGGTTCGCGCATGAGCTCAATTTTACTTTTGATTGAATACTTTTAACCATTGTGGAAAAACGCGCCGTCTGAAACCATGATAATACTCTTTATTTCATGAGCTGGAACATCTCGAGGCGGTGGGTGTTTAGAATTGCCATCTTGTCATTTCGTGTGTTTCAAGCACATTTCCGCCTGACACAAGGAGCCTTAAAGGTGGAATCGCTTCAGATCATCAAAGAAGCTGCCATCAAGCCATGTCACAGTCTGACAGCCTTCTTAGGTAAGTGATGTAAGATTTGCTTTTTCTCTGGTAACACATCTATTTAGAATATGCAAACAAGTCTCAGCCTCAATATGATGTGTCAGGGTAGGGAAGTGATAGCAGATGCATCTGCAGTCAGAACACCTCTTCACTCGCCTCCTAAACAAACAGCACAGAGCAGATGTACTGCAGTGTACACTACAATCTGGCATATTACAGGGGTCATTATCCATGTTTGACAGCCCCCCGCAGCAGCGTTTATATGCTTTTCATAATGAAGAGGTTTTTTTTTAAATATATATATATATATATATATATATATAATCCAAACACAATGCATCCCCCGCAATGGTAAACTGCAAAGAATGAAGACTTCATGACGGGAGGAAATCAATTTGTGGAACACAAACGTGTAAAAAAAAAAAAAAAGAGCACTGGGTCAACTCCAAGCAGAAGGAGTTGCTATTTAAAAAAAAGCCACAAAGGTTTTTTTTTTACAACAAAATGAAATGGGAGTATTGATGATCAAACAAAGTGGAGAGAGTATATTTCACGTCGAGTTAACAGGGCTTTAAAACGCGACGACGGCTCAGACTGGACACAAAACCCGATTCAAGTCCCGAAACCTTTCAGTTGTCCCTCAGTTCATATTTTTATTTTATGTTAAGCTTTAAACTCATGAGCTTTGAAAAAAAAAAAAGCAAAAAAAAAAAAACAACTAACTGCTTATGTAAGGTTTTAGAAATATGTCGAGTTTAAATCAAAAAATATTTTCGTGCATCTGCCAGTGGGGATTTGTGTTCAAAACGTGCAGTTCTGCCAAGAAGTAGAACACTGTAGCCAATTCAGAAGCCAAAAACAGCAGACAGCAGAGAGCCTAAAAGCACAAAACTGGAAACCAAACCTGAAAGCTCTGACTAATGATCAACATGTGGGCTTCTAAACAGTCTTACCACAAGCTTTACTAATATAACCCTCGCATATTGAAGCCCGTAGAACATTTTAGAGCAATTTTTAGCCCGTTGGCTTGCTGCTTACGCACTTGTACTTAGGAGCGACACTGTTTTCAGCTGGAAAAATCTAAGAAGTTAGAGTGGGAAGACGTATCAATCACAGAAAACACTTATTTCTAATGCAATAAGGATAGATTTTAAAAAGCCTATATTCCTCTGCAGAGTGAAGGGGAGCAAAACTTACCATGACAGTCACTTGGAGAAACAAAGTACACCTTTGATTCCGACTGAATATTCTTGTTTACAAGATCACAAGCCAGTTTGACCAGCTTTAGAGAAGGAAAACACTTGGCAGTTTGTGACTTTGGCCAATTCAGGTGCGTGTTTGTATCGCAGGTCACACTAGGCTACATTGTTTTGATCAATGGTGCCAACAAGAGCCATAATCGATTTCTACCCATCAATTTTTGAAATGATGGGTGATTGAATTTCATTTTCAGTCAGTTTAATCAACGTTCATCAATCTGAACAAATAATCTACATCATGTCATCAAGCGATACACATTGAACTTTTTCTCTGCAGAAGTTTTGAAATCGGGTAACATTTCACCAATTGAAGTGGCCAGAAGTCTGCAAGACTCTCTCATGTTGCTGTTCATCTTCATCATCCAAGTAACTAAATTCTGTCAGTAATTGGTTTATAGAACCAGTTTACTATAAACTGTATTTCAGGCATAGTTGAAATACAGCAGAAAAGCACCAAAGACTACTGGAGATCAGATGACGAGGCGTCATAAGATGGTAAGCTAATGTACCCACAATCTTTTTTATGAATGTTCTGTGTTTTGAAAAAACTGGGCCATAATTTCTGTTCAGTTGTGGAAGAGAATGACTAAATCACCGAAAACCACTTGTTTAAAGTGCTTGCTGATACAGGTGACTCTACAAGTCTAAATTATGGGGTGTATGTCGTTTTTTTCCTCACGTCTCCACTGATTTTTGACGGCCTTTTCATCTGCTCCATCCTAAAATTCCCAGACGCAAGTTTTCTTAGAAGTCTGGAGGTTCATTTATCTTCATATGAAGAGGAGCTTGTCTCACACGAAGAGGAGCTAAAGGTAATCCCTGGTCGTAGAGGAAAGAATAATTAAAAGGTTAAGTGCTTATCATTTTTTCTCTCCCTGAGATCAACGGAGGGGCTTTAAACTGAGACTGGTGGCTCACAGCTCTAATTTGCAGAAAATGTCAATACTAAAATGTCAGGGAATAGGTCAAACCCGAGCTATCCGGAGTTTCGCCAGAAAGCAACGCTTTTCAGACCAAAGTGAAGCTGCCACCTTGGCACAGTCTGGGAGTCTGGCATATTAGCATGCTAAGAGATCCTCTGGGTCACTGACTCATTCAGGCCTAATAAAGCCTTCAGGCGTACCTTTCTACTGCTTCTGGATTCAACTTGAACATTACTTTGTGTAGTCTTGCTCATTTTAATTGATCAAGCTAAAGAAAATAAAACAAAAAACTGAAAACTTAAGAGTAAATTGTGATTACAGAAAAATGCCTTTACGGATGTTTTCACAACTGATAGTTCAATAGACTCGGTTTGACTTTGAGCTAAAATTGCAACATTTGCTTCATTTTCAGCCGCTGCAGTTTTCTATCACACTGCATTGTGTCAAATGGGCCCCACCTGTGGGGGCGCTGCCCCAAGAGTCACTTGAGAAAATGACACAAAAACCTCTGAAGAAGACACTGAGCACAGTTTCCTTCTTCATGAAACAGAAACAACAGAGTGGGGTCAGACTGTAGCTGTTTGCTGACTGTAGAATTTCTCTTTTGTTTTTGGCAATAGACCACGAACAATTTCTTTCGCCAACACTAGACTTGGGTGTTTGTTTTGGTTGCATTTACCCAGAATGCCCTGCACTACAGTTTGCTTCTGCTGAGCATTCACATATGTGTTTGAACCACATCAGAGTTCATATCAACTGAACCGAGACTTAGTTTTGCAGGTCATATTTTTGGTCCACATCCGAGCTTGATTGTGCATTCACACCTCCCCAAACGAACCAGACTTACTAGGCAAACAACAGAGCTGGTATGAATAAATACAGAGTGTCCTTGAATCCTTAAAAAAGCTAAGTTCTGTCATTCAAATGTTTGAGTCATGCACTAACATCTTCATTGCATTCTGTGGCTAGGTGATTGAGGCTACCGGTAACTAGAGGCTAATATGCCATTCATAGCTAGCTCTCTGTGTCTATCATGGTGATTGACGGCAACAGACAAAGGTCATCGTCATTCAACATGTGAATGGATATGAACAGCAGTGCCATCACGTCCACTGTGTTGGATCGCTGCCTCTTTGTGCGAGTTCCATTGGAAATGAATGGAGAGGGATCCACGTTGCCTCCTGTGTGTCGGGCCCTTCCAGCGCTAATGTACCGTGAAAAGAACGAAGCCGCTGCCAAGAGCCAGAAACAAACGCCAGAAATTTCAATTTTTGGTATGCTTGGTTATAATACAATAGAATCCTCCAGTCTTTTTATATATATATATATATATATATTTTTTTTTTTTTCAGTCTTAAATTTCATTCAGGGTGGCATTAAAAAGTTTGACTTCCTGAAATCTGCAGATACCTTATTTATATGTGACATTATGCAATAATAATGTCAACTGAAGGAATATTAAGAAGGGAAAATTGAGAAACAAGTGAAGCTCATGAGCGAATCAAGAATTTGAACTCTTCTCTCACATCCACTTATGGATTTCATAACCTCAGTTATTTTAAGCTTCATATTTCTCCCCTTTTTCAAGCTGCAGATAGACATGCTGATGTGTGACCTGTAAGCTAATTTGCATCACTTTCCATCTTGACGCATTAACAGGTGTAAATGATCCGATCCCTCTCGTGTGAGTTGGCTCTCAGTGTGGTTCCTTTAATAGTAACAGTAACAGATTTAATGTATAAGTGAATTAGAAAAAAGGTGACACAGGAACACTTTCCGCTCCAACAGCCCTGCAGTATCTTTCCAACTTTTCAAACTGAGTGTTCACGAAGCTGTGATGAGATCAGCAGGTCTATTCCTTAAGACTTGTGCAAAGAAGCATCAGCAACAAAAAAAACAACAGAAGAATTCTATCTATATCTATAGAATTCACGATCCCTACTGAATAATTGAAAGAGTGGACCGTACCATCGACGCAGGACGGGGCGGCTCTGGTGGTACCGGCCACTTGGCCCGGAAAGCAGGAGCACTTCACTGTTTGCGACCGCTCCTCGATTTTGTTCTTGTTGCAGCAGCGGTGCAGTGCCACCACCTCACAGGTCCCCGTCCGGACATGGTGCGCAGCTGTGGGGGGAAAGAGAAAAAAGGAAGGGGGAGGAATTACCCTCAGCATGCACAGCACCGGCCTTCGACTAGGCCTGAAACAGATGGCTCGCTTTGGTCTTCAATACATTATTTTTGTCACTAAACACAGGAAAGGCAATCACTAAATTACCTTTAAAGGGCATGTAATATTTGTTCTCTGTGAATATGCACATATGTAGCCCGTGAACTTTCATACATTCTGTCATGATACAACCACTGAGATTAATGGAGACATAATCTTGTACTCACATTTAAATATTCCTGTACTTACATTTCAGTTTCTACTGCTTTCAAAAAAAATGTTTGTTCATTTTTTGGCACTGAGTTTATGATGTTTGTTGTCTAGAAAACGAGCCATTTCAAAAACCTCCAGAATGTAATGAGGTGAATCAGCAGGCGCTGCCCGTAACCTAGCAACACAAACTGAGCTCCAGCATGTTTAGTCAGCTGGTTTCACCGCTGTATGCGCTGAATAATGACTGCTGGAAAAGACGAGAGTTTTGTTGCTGACTTACCCTCCAGCAACGACTTGCTGCATTCTTGTTGGTTGTACAGGAGGCTAAACTTCTGCTTTTCATACACACACGGCTATGCACTTACGCATTTGTTTGCAGACATTTTCACGTGCGAGTGTAAACGTTGAGTTGGGGGGGCGTGGCAAGCAGCAGATTTAGAGTGACAAGAGGCCCCAAACCAAATCATTCTGAAAGGAGTTCAATGCAGGCACAAATAATTTCACATCATCTAATAATAATTTTATGCAAATAATAATAATAATAAACGTATTGTGTAGTCAATATACAAGTTAGACATAAACTTACCTGTTCAAGGAAGCATAATAGGTCACTTTGGTGTCACTATTGTCACTGTTATGTAATTTATGGATAGTCCAGTAGTGAAAGACCAACAGATTCTGCTAATTTTGTGTAAATGAATAATTTCTGATCAGAATTGTAAGTTTCAAACTAGCAGCGTGGACTTCAGTCAGTGAACAAGCAGCAAGTGTTGGACATGCTGGACTCCAGTCCTCCAGGCCTGCTGTCCTGTAAACTGTAGTTGTGTTTCTTCTTCTACACACCTGAACAAAATAACGAGGTCATTATCAGGACTCTGGAGGACCTGACTGAACCGGGGAGGGAATTCACATCTTTTGGACTAGAGACGCAGCTAAAAGGTTGCGGGGACTATGGCCCTCAAGGACCGGATTGCAAACCTCTGAAGTAGTAGATAATGTGGGGCATTGAAAAGATGTCAGGATTTGGAAAAAGTACAATACAATAAATGTGACATTATTTAAATAGTTCCTCGGAGGAAGGAAGATTTTTTTTTAAACAAAAAAACTTCAATATGTGAGGAGGGAAGTGCAGCTCTGCAGTATTTGGAGCCAATTTCCAGATCACGCTGCATTGTCTGAATTATTTAGAGGATGAGCTTTCCCATCCTGTTTTAATTGCATGTGACATTTTCATGAGGTGTCTGTTTTTTTTCGCTGCAGAGGGACTATCTGCTGCTGGGGTAAACAGAACGTGTGGAAATGACAGCATGAAAACCGTTTCTTAATTGTTCACACTGTAAGATCTCGACGGATCCCACTTAATCAGCTTCAGGTTCGTGGGCTGAAGGATGGAAACGGTTTGACTGAGGATTTAATGGAATCGTCATCTTTGCTCAAAGAGATTCACGAAATAATGTGACAAACTATTCAGTAGCTTTCTGGGTTAAAGCTAACTAAGCTCATTTTTCCCTCATTTCCTCCAAACTGGGCTGTCCAATGACATTCCGACTTATTTGCACTTTTTCAAATTTTGCAGCGTCACAGCCACAAACTTAGTGGTCGACGTTGAAGAAAAACGATCCACGGTCTAGAATTTATTCGGTTGAATCAGTTCGATAAATAAAACTCGGCTGATATTAACGAGCGGTATTCATTTTCGTTTTGTTGCCGTTTATTTCTGGTCATGTGTTGTGATAGTGACGCAGCAAAGGATTGTGGGGAGTTCAGCTGGAGCTAGAGAAGAGGTGGTGAAGCCAGTGGTGTGGTCGAAGTTTTTGAAGGTAGTTAAAACTCAGTGAAACATATATACGTATATAATATGTAAGATATTGGTAAATATTAATTGTGAGTTATAAAGACTAAAAACGCATGCAATGCATGATTGACAAACATATTTGACATGTATTGATAATTTTAACATTGGCACTTTAAAATCAGTCTTGACTGTTATTAGTTTTCACGACTGTCCGCCACATGATGTGTTGATCATATTTTTTTACATCTTCACGATGTAAAGCACTTTGAACTGCCATGACAACAGCGATATCGACATCAGACATATTGTAGGTATCAGCCCGAGTTTTCACATCGGTGCATTCCTACTTTTTCTTGTCCTTTTTGGTGACATATGAAAGGTTTGCTCAAACGTCACATTTCAGTTGGAGCCACACATGAGCAGTGTTCGCCGACTTCACTTCTGGACTCTGTTCCCTGATTGTGCTGGTTTTATTTAGCGGGGATCGAAATAAAAGGTGGCTGAATTCAAATACGTACAAAAAAAATAAAAAATAACAATAATTAGACTCTCAAAATCCTAATAAATACTCCACAGTTTGTGAAAGGCCTTGTGCTTAACTGCTGTCCGCCTCAAAGAAATAAGAGGAAAAAGATGCCAGGAAACTGCAGATCCGGTATTAAAAGCGAAGGAGCTGGAGTAGAAGTGCTGTTCTGTTTATACAGTCACTTGCTACTTTTGATAACCCGCCTCCTCTTACAATCCCACCTGTTTCTCCTGGAGCATTAAAAACAACGCAGGTAGTCCAGCTAAATTAGTGGGAGCCTTGCTCATGCGCCGGCTGCCAAACACGGAGCGATATGAAAGACAAACACTCGGCGTGCCGAACCGCCGCAGATGCTTGAAAGGGAATTTCTGCCAGCAGTTTCACGCTGAGAGGCTGTGGTGTTTTGACTAGATTTGGAGTTCCACTTGGATGCCTGCCCAGATTCCCCCGCAGCTGCAAAACGCACGCAGGGAAAGTGCTTCACGGAGGAATCTCTGCGTCCTGGTCCTAAACCCGCTGAGAGGAGCCCTCACGCTGCCGTTTGCGCCTTCTCTCATCTCTTTTTTTCTCCATTCTTGTAGGATGACAGCGTGGAATTTAAATAGCGGGACGCCGCGTCCTGGTGGCTAAACGTGCATCTGTTCCCAACTGGGGTCTGCATCTGGCCGGTAACATCCATCCATCCATCCATCCATCCATCCATCCATCCATCCATCCATCCATCCATCCTCTCTCCTGGTGTTTACTGCTGCTGTCATGCTCACGTCTCAGAGCGAAGGCAAAGAGAAAAGGCAGCCATGCATGGAAACTTTCCAACGTGATTTCCGGAGAAAGTCTGGGGGAAGTTATTAATACCTGATGTTGGAAATGGCAGAAAGTTTGACATTTACTGTACTTTGAACCGACTCGGAGATGTTTTATTGAGGAAGTCGTAACGGCGGTGCTTACAGGAGACACAAGGACCGGGTTGTGTGCTGCTAACCTGGAATTACAGAATGTTCAGAGAGAATCGTTTCTGGTATTTATAGGAATGCATTTCAGTCAATTTTGAGTCTCAGTAAAAAAATGGATTACAATCTCTAATAACTATTCTTTGCTTTTGTCCACTGCAGCTACTTAAGTAGTTTACTTTGAAGGCAGCAGAACATCCGTTTTGGAAAACGACAGAAGCAGGCAAAAATGGTCTGTGACATGATTTATAAGAAGACCAGAGAGTGTGTCATTGTAAACTGCATTTATAAATATGTCATACATTAAAGTAGCAGTACCAGATGTTCTACCTGGTCCTAATAATTACTAAAAAAATAAATAAATAAAAAAATAAAATAGATTGTATTAATAATATTTATTTTTTTTAATGTCAATATTAAAATCATCACACACAATTTGAACCTTAATGCAATGAATGTTGCTGAATCTAGATGCTAATTTATTATTAAATGTGTCAATACTTGCTCCTGGAGCTCCTTATAAATACGTTATACAAGCTTTTTTTCCCTTTCTTTTAACATTGACTTTTACAGTCAAACATATTTTCTACAATATCATATTTTATATGTTGCATATTAAAGCTGTCTATGTATCCTCCAGGGATGAACAAAGTGAGAATTCAAGTTATCAAAACTTTAGAATGTTCAAGGTAGCATGTATCGCTCCCTGAGGGACACCTGATATTATAGTATGAGAGCTGTAACTTTAATGTGTTAATTTTGATTAATTAATTACATACTTAAACTTTTTTAACGCAATTAAGAAATTGAACGTGAGAGATTGAAATCAGGAATTCTTGTGTTTTTGTGGCCCTGATCCTCTTCGGTTTAAAAATACGTTCCGTTTCCAGAAACAGAAACTGTGAGACCCTTTTGTCGAAGCAACCTGTTTTTTTTAAATTATTATTATTTTCCATCTGTGCCACTAAATCAGCTTTCAGCTAAAAAGAACGGTTTCTTCTCCTCTCCTGGTGCGGAGCTGAAAAGCGTTTATACATCAGTCTCCGGAGAGTCTGGCAAAGCAGAACGCACACTCTGTCTTATTCATGACGCTGTTGGGAATGATAATGTGATCAGTGCATAAGTTTGTATGCAGCACCGGGTGCACCTTCCACCTTCCATGTGGGGGAATTTTCCAAACACTGATTTGAGATTGTGAAAAACCTAAAAAGTGGAGTACGGGCAACGTCAGGCAGAGTTTTTCTTGCTTATTTTTCGACCAGGTTTTTTTTTGTTTTTTTTTACATAACTCATTTTAACTGCAAAGTGCAGAAAATGGAGGGCGCAGAGGAAGTAATGATCTTTGGAGCGGGCGGCATCAGCTATAAGTCAGAACATCAAAGTTCTACATCAATGTAACGTTAACAGCGGTATGCAAAGCACCGCAGGTGATCTACTGCAAAGTGAATCGGAGGCTTCCCGCGCGGCGCCCCAGACCCACTAATACCTGAAAATAAAGAGCAAGAGCTGTCAAATATATTTCACTCCTCGCAGGTTCAAGGCCGCCCTGTACAAAGTGTGTGCTTTGATTTTTTTGCTAAGTGATTCGCCGTCATGGAGGCTGAAAATCAAGGCTGGAAAGAGTCTGCGGGGATCGGCCCGGTGCGGCTTGAAGGTCAGAATTTAAACTCTTTCCTCCCACTTGGCCGGCTGAACGTAAAGTATGAAAAATTCTGTTCGGAGTGGGAAATTCCACATCAGACATGGCCTTGCTGGTTTTATAAATATATATATATATATGTATATATATATATATATATATATATATATATATATATATATAAAAATAAGAGATTTTCCAATTACAAAGAGGGTTTGTTTGCTGCTTTTTATGAGATTTTGTTGGAGTCATACAACACTCTCCACATTTACTGACCCTGGTGAGGCTGAAGGAGCCTCAAAACAAACGTATGTTTTATCACAGCAGCTTAATCTCGCACTAAAAAATACTTTTGTTTTTGTCTAACTAAAACTGTATCCAACAGGGAAATGCAATCTGGTCAAAAATAGTAAAATATATATTGATATATACTTGTATATTTTAATACATATATTTTTCAATTTAATGTGGTTTCTTTTTAAGAGCATCCAGGAAATTTTAATTGGCATTTGCTTCCAATTCCATAAGATATGCAAAGACATAATAGAAAAGCCTTTCTTTAGCTGATCTTCAAAATAGGAAAAAATAGGAGAACATGCCATAAACACCGTGCAAGAAGGTATTTCAGGCTGGGTGTTTCTGTGTCTTCTATGCTTTTGAGAGAAAAAAATACTTAACACATAAAATAAGTATTGTTTATTAGTTTGCTTGTTTGTTTTTTATATGCAAACAGTTCCAAGCTGGAACCTTTGTGTTTGCATGTTCCTCGTGCACCCATAAATCTGAGGCACCAGCCGTGGGGTTCATTTTTGCTTCAAGAAATGATAACAAGAGATGCTGCAAAATACTTTTAACTAACCAGAATGTTTAAATGCAAAACATAAAATAAAAGTATTACCTGCATTGAAACTTTTAGCGCGTTAACATCTGTGTAATAACAGTTTTGGCAAATTTCTAATACTTAAAACATGAAAGGAAAATTAAAACAATCTTCCAATTTTTTGTGCAAAAATGAAAAGTTTCTATTTTAACATTTTGATTTCATTACTGATTTTTGATATTGAAAAAAATAAATAAATAGCCAAAGCATGCTTTACTGTATCCAATTTGAAAAAGTGTGTCTCTCGGTAATTACGCCTTTTTTTTGTTCGTTTGTTTGTTTTTGTTTTTTGCTTTCAAAACCACCTCAGAAAACCTTCCTGCACACATGCAAATGTCTGCCGTCACAATCGCATCAAACTGTTCCCTCTGCAAAACAAACCAAAACGTCTTGGACACACAAACCGCTCGTCATGCCAAGCCATGCAGGTGGCACAGAAACACACCGTTCCCATTCATAAAGCCAATGTTTTCCAGGAGACGGGGACAGCGATGCCATCCCAAAGTTGCGCAGAAAGTCACTCGGTTTTAATGAAAACAGAATCATCCATGAATCAGATGAGTTTCTGCAGCAAAACATGTTTACACCCTGACAAAACCGGCTCCTGTTTCTGCATTAATCTGGTTTTCCGTCAATACCACTTCACACTCCATACACAACTACATTAGATATGATAAGACTAGGTGAGATAAAAGTTGTTCAATGTCTTTGACTCTGTAAGGTGAAGGAAAAATAACATATTAAATGTATATTGCACTATAGGAAATCTTAGTTGATGTCTTCAAGTGGTTTTTATACATACAACCTCACTTCAGTCAACACCGTTTTAAAGCAGCGCCACAATGATATTTTATAACAGTAGAAAAGGTGAGAAATGCTTTTTATCCTTCTATATAAACACATGTGGATATGGTTTAACTGTAGAATCCATTTCTTCTCCAAAATCTGATTTACCTAGTATCACCTAGGAAAGAAATAACCCAAATTTTTAAGGGAGTTTTTCCCACCTGATGGTCCGGAAGACCCGGTTTGATTAGAGACCACCTAGAGATCACCTCCTCACCTGTGGTGGCGCTACACCAAGAACCAATCACAGACATAATATGGAAACCTCTGAGGAAGATACGGAGTGCAACTTTCTTCTTCAAGAAATGCAAACAAAAATGGAGTGGCATCGGACATTAGCATTTCTCCTGCTAGCACTATCGAGTGTTTGTTTTGGTTACCCAGATGGTCCTGCGTTATAGTCCGCTACCTGCATTTGGAGCGGACTGTGGTCTTCTTAGCGTTCACATTAGCATTTGAACTGCACCAGAGGTCACTTCGACTGGACTGAGACTGAGATTTATAGGCAGACCAGGGTTCACTTTTTGGTCATTTTTACATTCACACCTCCACAAATGAATCGGACTTTTAAGGCAAACGAACTAGAGCTTGATTGAAGCAGACTGAACAGTGCGGGTGTGAAGGCACCCTCAGAGACAAAACTGGATTTGAGCATCTAGAACAAAATCCTAGACGGAACACCTGAAAAAGCTCTAAAAGACTTGAGCCGGGGACAGATGTTCGTCTTGCAGCAGGACAATGACCCGGAGCGTTGAGCTACTGCAGTCCAAAGCATGCGCTGAGATGGTTCAGTCAGATCCAACAGAGGAACTGCATCTGGACAGACTGAGGTCGAGTTACTTCCAAAGAAGAAAGAGGGAAACATTCTTCAGCCTCATTATTTCCAAATAGTCGAGACCGGTACGCAGCGCTTTGCGTTGGTCTATAGTGTCAAACCCCAATACATTAACGTTTGTAGTTGTAATGTGACAAAATGTGAAAAAGTTCAAAAGATGGAAATGCTTTTGCAAGTCACTGTAGCAGGCTGCAAGGAAATTGCTCACTTTGCATATTTCTGCTGGACCATGCTGCGCTGCGTTCGCTCTCCCTGCCAAATTACTGACTCACTCTGCTTTCCCAAGAATAATGCTTTCCTCCCAGGCAGATGTGACCTTACCGCCATGTTTCCATGGGTGGAAGAGTCCAGATACTGACAGCCAAGAGAGAGAGAAAGACAGAGAGCTTTTCCTCCCCATTTCCTGCATAATAAAAGCAGTTGTTGCCTTTGTGTCTGCGGGGCTCACCTGTCGTCCCTTCTGTCGACTTGGACAGCTCCAGGACTCCGACCACGAGCACCATAACAAGAAGAGCCCCTTTGCTTCTGATCTGCATGCACCGCTCACTCATCCTGGGACAGAGAGGAGAGAAAGGTAGGTTCAGATCATCAGACAAAATGTTCACCGGGTTAACCAAGTCAGGGTTAGGGTTAACTGAATCGTTTTGAAAAGACGTTCCTCCTCCTCGCCTGTGGTGGCGCTGCACAAAGAACTACTAAATAACCTAACTAGGATTACTAAAGGAAGATGGGCATAACAGAACTCAACCGATAGTAACCAGATAAGAAAAGCTAGAAACACAAAAGGAGGGAAGCTAGAAGAACTAAACAAAGAAATAACTGGAACCACTAAAGGAAGGTGAACATAGACTCAGACATGTAAGAATGACAGAACCAAGGGTAACTAAAACACAAAGGACTGAACATAAGGAAAGCAAGAACAAGACAATTCTAACCACACTATAACCTCAAATAATAAAAGTAAAATGGCCTAGAAGGGCTTAACCTAAAGTGAACTAAAACATCATTAATTATAAATAAGATGAAAAGCAAAATCAAACCCAAAAACCCAGAGTCCCGACAGAAGTTACACCAAATCCCAGCTAAGGTGAAAAAAAGTGTCTTCATGGATGCAGAGCAGAGAGTTTGTTCAACCATCTCTTCTCTTTTGTCATAACAGTGAAGGATCAAACTACATCTTTCCGTTTGACTTTCTGACCATACGATTGTTGCTGAAACCGAACAGAAAATATTGCTAATCAGCCAGTTTTGATTTGGTTTGGCTGTTTTTTTTCTCCCCACCTTATAAAATCACCTTTTCACTACAAAAACAAAAAGTCTTACCGAGTATTTATGGTCTAGTCTCTAGTTCAAATATATTTGTAAACTTGAAATAAGACAAAACTAGTTTATAAGTGACTTTTCAGTAAGAAATGCTTATCTAGGGTCAATAAAACGTTTATATTGATGACAAGATTCTAGTTCCATCTTATAAGTGAAATAATCTGCTGCCTATGGAACTTGTACCTTTTCATCAATAATAAGGAATTATTGACTTAAAACAATCTTTTTATTTTGCAGAAAACTTACTTTTAAGTTAGATTTATCTTTTTTTTTTTTTTTAAACTGTACTCAGACTTTTGCACTCGAAACTAGACCAAAAGAATTTGGTAAAATTTTGTGGTTTTGCAATAGGGGGAACTGACTCGTCTATTTACTCGGGTTATCTTTGTGTGATATTTAAGTTTGATGACATTTGGTGATTTGACACATTTAGGGTGTGACAGAAAACAGAATCTGCAGAGGAGACAAAAACATAAAAGTCCTTTTTCACTGCACTATTACCAATACTCATGACACCCTGTGCATCTGCAGCTTTAGCCCCTTTCCTCCCGTCCCGTACTAACAGAAGGAGCGATGGGCGGCAGGTGAAGAGCTGCTGCTTCCGCACCGAATTCATCCCTCCAAAAGTTCCTCTCTTCCCGCCGCGTTCCCTCTCCCTAATGAAGTGTGCATGAAGCCGAGGCCGCGCTGAGTGAAACCATCTGGCGCGGGCCGTTACCACTGACAGGCCACGATCAAATTTCAAACAAGGATGCAGGAGCGGCGCGGTGATTACCGGAACAACCGCCGTATCGCATGGCGGACGCGTACCGCGTTACGAGCTGCGTTTCTGCCTCATTTGCCGCCTCGAGCCTCTCATCCGCCGGCTGCGCTGACATATAGATCGGCTAAACGTCATCAGGGATCTCAGATTATTTGTGTAATTAAGTTTATTTTCGCCGGGCAAACATGACCTTTTATGATGGGTTTTTTTTTGTTGTACCCAACAGAATCGCAGAGGAATTCTGAGTGGGAAGGAAATGATGTTTTAGTGTGCTCTGCAATTAGAAACTGACGCCTGTCATGAACGTGTTGTCGACGGTTGAGTTTAATTACAAACATCCTCCTGTTTGTCCATTCTTTAAAACTCACTTCTAAGAAAATTATCGTTATGAATAATAAACTTGTAAGATGTTTCCTGGATTATATAACTTCAGTAGCAGGGGAGAGAAAATATTATCATAAGTAAAAATGTATGTTACCGTTTACATGTAAAGAAGCAACTTTGTCACTCTGACGGAATAAAAATCAAACTCTCAGAAGAGCAGTTGCGACAGGAAAACATTAAAATATCAAACGTTATTCAGGAAACTCTGTTCCAAGCAACAAACTGCAGACTACATTTGACATTCACATGCTGGGCAGGACCTTGTTTATCCCACCTCAAATGCAAAAACAGAAATGTAATGTTTACAGAGCCAAAACGTCTAACATTTGAGAGAAACTGTGCTGCTCAAACTCCTGGCTGGGCATTTACAGTGAATGAAATCCTGAATCAAAATGCACGATATATCGGCATAACACCTGTATCGTCAATATTAGCCAAGTTTTAACATATCTGTAAGGGCAAAGGGTATATGTTTGATCATGTGACAGTGATGACAGTGATTGTGATGCAGTGAAGGATTGTGGGAGTTTTAACTGAAGCTAAGGAGCTTTTCAAGCTGTCAAAGGTATAGGGAAATGTGTAAAACATCGGTACATATTGGTTGTCAGGCACAAGAGCACCATCAGTGTGGGACATCGGCCCAAATTTTCAGATCAGTGGATATCAGGTAAATGCATCTGATGCAGTGACGGGTGAAGTTTTTTTTCTTTTTAGAAACGTTTTATGATAAGAAGACCAAAAAGCACATCACTGTCACAAAAAACGTGAATGAAAGGGTGAAATTCTGCAGGTGGCAGAACGATACAGCAAATGATGTCACAACTCAAAGTTTGAGAACAACAAGGAAGGAAATACAAAAGTTTTGCTTTTACTTTAATAAATGATTTTGTTTTCTCACATCGTACAGCAAAGCAGAAATATTTTTTTGGGCTTCCCAGCGAACACAAGGTAACTGGAGAGATACGTGGAAGGAAATAGACCCGGCTGTGGGGTGTGATAGCCATGTAATGGTACGGCGTGTGTATTTTCTCAAGTGGCCTTCAAGCTATAAACCTATTATCTGCCTGCTGTCTCCTAATGTTCATGGGAAAAGATTTATAGCTGGCGTTTGCTCTCTGAAATGGAGGCAAGGCGGAGATGGTGGCCGGCCGACGTTTCTATGTAATTCACAGCAATGAGAGTGTGTGTGAAGAAGAAGAAGAGGAAAAAAATAAAAACAGTCAGCGGTGACTGAGTGCACGGCAGAGCGCCACGCGGCGTCATTTGTTGACTGCTCTGTAAATGACATCTCATGGTCCCTGAAAGCACCGTGTCGTCACCGGCGCAGCGGCACACGAGTCACCTCGTATTAGTACACTTTGAGGCCGTTTTATTTTTTAACCTTGACTGGGTGGTTTGTGTCAACCTCAGAGACACACCGCACATTCTTATCTGGAGGGAAACATAATAGGATCCAGGCAGAGTTCATTTGACATTTTGAACACTGTTTAAATGTGCTGTGTGTGTGTGTGTGTGTGTGTGTGTGTATATGTGATCGGCTTCCTTACAGACTGAATATCAAGCAGTTGGTTTGACTACGTTCGTTTACATGCCTTCTGTATATGTTGCTCTTACAGTGCAGTCAGAATGTTTTAAGAGATTATTTCTGTTTTTGCATTTTTGTAACATTTAACCAATTCTTATAATCAAAGAAAATCAATTAACTTCATTTCATAGCATAAATATCTATTTAATCAAGTAACATTTGCTAGTTGCTTAAATGTTCACTTATAAGTTGACTGTGAAAATCCAATTTTTTAACAAAAACAAAAGTTAAAGTTCAATTTCAAAAGCCTCCAACTAGCAGCTTCATGAAAAAGTGAAAAACTTCTCCCTGTGATCTGCATCTTCCTCCTCTACAGTAAAGTGAAACAAATTACAATTTGTTTTTGTCGCTCTTCAAGCCAAGCAGCTCACAATGGCGGCATCTTTGGTAGTTCTTCTTCTCTTGTTGTATTGTTGTGTAAAAAATAGTTGAAATTGGTCAACAAAAGACTCATCATTTTGAGACAGCTCTTTCTACTGGGTGAAACAGCAGCAAACAAGACCCAGCACACACCACCAGGTCCAAATCCAATTGTTTCAAAAAAACTAAAACACCCATGGGGGAAAAAAAAAAAAAAAAAAATCTATTTTTGACTATCTAGTCAAATCCTGGATTTTAGATGGCAGTAAAGATCAAGTAAAGTTTATTAGTTTAGCATTTCCAGCTATCTATGGCTAAATAACACACAATACAATACAAAGTGATTATTGTGAATTTGTTCTGAATATCCAGTGAAATATGGACTCAAGCATCAAAGAAAGACTAAAAAAGAAATCTGCTTTCTGACATTCTTCTGTTATTTTATTCGAGCTGAACTTGGCGTTTCATCGTGCATTTAATGCGCCCACATGACTCAAATTAGCTTTTGGGGAGAAACAAAGTCAAAACTTTAGCTGGAAAATTTCTCATTATCATTTCAGTCTGAGAACATCGTCTCTGTGTGTAATGTATGCACGCACAGAACAGAGCCTTCAGATAAACACATAATGATATGCAGATGACTGCCATAAGCAGGAAACATGAAATGCACGGTGAAGTAAGTAAGGAGGCGAGCAGAAACAAACACTAATAAACCCAAATATAAATGAAAAGTGTAATTATGCCCCCGACTGTCATGGTTCTTCTGTGGCTGCCAGGAGGCAGAGTTCCTGCTTCACCTGAGGACTCTTCACTAGTCGTGTAAACAACCATGCATCTCATTTCGAATCGGATCGCCCGAGCCGCTTTAGTATTCTCTACGATTTGCCTGCTCCGGTTCACCGAGTCGGGCTGGCTGTCCTCTGGTCGCGTGGTGTCGATGGGTTAAATTAGCTTCAAACGGAAGAAAAACAACGTTCAGGTTCTGCTTGGGCTGCAGCAGGCGAAGCGATGAACAATTTTATCAAATGATGTGAAATGAATTTATTGGCAGGTCCTGTTCCCATTGTGGTTTTTTCCTGAAGAAAAAAAAACTAAAAATATCGATTGGGAAAGTTTAGCGGGGCGGCGCAGCGCTGCTGGGAGTCCAGGTCCACTTTATTGCTTCTGGTGGAGAAATAACACTTTCCCACAGACGCAATATATATGACCCCTAAACTTGACATGCTGTCCAATATATTTTCTCACCTGTTCTGACATTGAGACAAAACAATATATCAAAACATTTCCAGTTATGCCCCCTTTTTCCTCTGCAGCTGGCAGGACGGGGCTGGCCATAGCATTGTTAGCTCACTGCTGGATGAACCTCGGCTGTTTTCACACCCAGTAACGATACATGAAACCATGAAAATGAAGACTTTATGAAAATCAGACAAGTGAGCTGAAGACATAATGTTTGGTATGTTTCCACAAATAGTCACCTTCCTAAAATAATGGAATATGTCGTTTTTTTGCCATAAGATGATTTTGATGTAGACCAGCAAATGGACTTTGACGAACATGTAGTCCTGTCAAGTCTTTAAAAGTAGAAGCGCTCCTTTCTGCTCTTAAGCCTATCATGCAACTAATCAATTAATTGCATGATAAATTAATACTTTTGATTTCTTTCGAAGGACAATTTTGTTTCATAATCCACTTTATTTACGTTTTATTATTTTTGGAGGTGGGGTTTTATTTTGATAAATTTAAAGTATCCTCCAGTTAAGTGCTCACTACAAAAAGTGAACTGGCAAAGATCAATAAATAATGCTAATATTATTATTGTCATCAATATAATGACATTGAAAATATTTTTATCTACCGCAGTAATAAATGGGATAAATTATCGTTATAGGCCAAAACAAACAAAACATATGTGTGGGCCTGACTCAGCAGGGAGAAAATTGTCTTTTATCAGAAAAGAGAAATCCTACAGATAGATCTGTATTAGGCAGATCTATCCATCTGCCTAATACATAATAATGCATGTATGAAACATGGAACATGGATGAAAAGAAAATGTTCAATACCAAGGTCAATATCTGTTGCCCCCGAGACGCCGGCGTCCACGACAGCTTAAAGTGATCAACCGCGGTTATCAGGCGACTCGTACTTTGGCCTTTGCCGACAACACTAGGATGATTTTTGAAAATTTAGATGCATGAGGCTGGAAATGAATCCATAGATTTTCGCTGCAGGTATCAATAACTCATTAACAAAATCTTGTTAAACAGCAGCTCGACATTTATTTGTCTCTCGGAATTATCAAGTTGAAAACACTTTGACCTTCTTTGTGAGTCTGTCGTATTATTTTATTTATTTTGCAACACTTACTAGTTGCAAAAACTACACTATAAAATTTATGTAATTACAGTATTTATTTACATCACTCTTTTGCTGTAGTTTGTAAAAGTATAGTAGTTTGTTTTTGTTTTTTTTGTCGATACTAACCACATTCAAATGTATTTTATTAGGAGTTTCGTGAAAGTGCAACACAAAGTAACTCATATTTGTGAGGTAGATTGAGAAAAGACCGAACGGAGAGATTACATGAAACGTAATATTAAATTTTTTACCAAAAAGTCCAAATTAGATGTAGGTCTTCACTTTGACTGGGCCATTTTAATACATGCATGTCAACGGACCTATGCCATTCACTTTATTATAGTGAATGGCACAGAAATGTACTAACATTTCTTAGTGTCATTTTAAGAACACTATGTTCAGTAAAAGCACAGTTCACCAATGAACAAATGTAAAGGAAAAGAAAACCAGCCCGACGTCGCAGAGAGCAGGTGAAGAACAAATTCCCTTGTGTTCCTCCTTCTTTGCAAAACAACGTTTGCTATTAATAGGCCAAGGTCGATGGAGTCCTTCACTCGCTAATGAAAAGTACGGTGGCTCTGCGCAATCCCATCAAAGCAGGAAAATAAGTGACACAAATGGGACAACAATGAGAACAGAGGTCAGAATCTGCTTAAAGCCCTTCATTTTGTTAAAGCGCTCGCTGAATCAGACACGCTTTACAGACGACCGCTCTGAAACGGCACCTGCTTTTAGTCGGACGCGCTTTCTATTTGTACGCAGCTGGAAATGCTAAAGATGTGGAATGTGTTGGAATTTCTCTCCTCTCCGCCCCGAGTGATCAGACGGGGGACTTTTGGAGCTAATCTCCCACCAGAGCAGTGCAGTTCCAACTCTGCTGCCGCTCTGTTGGTGGGTAACACGAGCAGGAAGGGGTTATCTTAAACAGCGTGAGATAATGTCAAAAGCAAATCTCCGAACTTCTCAACCTAATTAGGTATTGACTCATTTAGAAAGAGGGCTGCCAGTATACAAAAAATGGAAATAAACACTCGTTCTAATTTTGTCTTAGTGAAGTTGGAACCAATTAGCTACACGTAGAACTACACACACACACACACACACACAGTGTGTTTTTTTTTTTTCTTTTTCTTGAACTCGATAAATAAATTGGGTTTGTATTTTAGGGTCGGTGGAAATAGAATTTCTTAAATGTCAAAAGTAACTGCAAAATTTTTTATTTGTCCGAGGCGCAACACAAAGGACAATTAAAGCAAGAAACAGTAGAACAATAAAAGCTCACTGGCACCAAATTGATTCTTCAAATGAATAAATAAATGAAAGACAGAGACATTATGGCACATCAAGTACGCATTTATAATCATAGTTAGCTTGTATAGTTAGCTTCCTGCTTGTGGCATTCATGTATCCAGAGTTCACTTCAAGCGAACCAAGACCCAGCTCTGTAGACAAACCAGTTTGCTTCTTTGGTCCACATCAGAGTTCAGTTCCGCATTCACAAACCAAACCAACGTGACTTTCCAGACACTCTAAAATCTTGGTTTTGTTTCCTTTTGAGCCATTTGTGTCATACTGTCATATCTCAAATGCAAAGGACAGCTTGGACGCACTATTTATGGTGGAGATGATATGGATTCGCAGTCTGCATGCCAGTGATACGTTTTCCCAGTTGGACGGTCTCTCGCATCATATTGAAACTATTAGTGGCTTAGAGGCTAAAACTCACAGGATATGCTGGACAAATCATAATGATACTAAAGCATCCGTGTGGACGCACAGCCTAAACGGCAGAACCTTTATGGATACAGCTAACTGTGTTTCTACGTGAACAGGTCCGGAGAGTGAGAAATTGATAAGACAACATTTTAAAAAAATGCTGTATTGACTGAGGTTAGTTTAGTCTGATAGTAATTTCTGATCGACAAAGAGTGACAAAAAAAAAAAGCAACAACAAAAGAAATTTGTAAGGGAGTAAAATACTTTTTACGGGACTATAGATGTGTGTGAAAGGGCAGATGTGGTGTGTTCGTGGGCACACCTACTATGACGGTGGACTGGCGTTGCTCTGGCCCTTTTATTCCTCCTCACACATTAAAATAAAACGCGGTTTGGTTCTTTCTGGTTTTCTAAAAGAAAACCAGAAAGAGCTAAACATAAAATAACAGGTGTGATGCCTTCAACTCCTGAAAGATTTCTGTGACGCAGAAACAGAGGGGGAGCCGGAGGGAAAGCCGCAATCTGACTGTTCGTCAGAGCGGCTCAATCAGGAGGCAGTCGGTAATTCAAGCTGAGCGCCTCTAACATCCAAGGCTCTGAAATGAATAAAAGATGCTCTAATTCACAGTTCACATGAACCCCGGACTTTATTTTCTAACCAGCTTGAATGCTTGAACGCTGTTGCTGAGGTTTGATGGTGGGAGGAAGGTTGAGTTTTGTCAGAACAAATGACATTTCTTGGAATCTATGCCGGGTCCATGTAGAAATGATGGAAACCAGAAAGCAGCTTCAGAAAAAAAAAGGAAACAAAAGTGAAAAATGACAGGTGCCGCCCTCACCACGATCTAGGTCAAGAACTGAACACATACTATGAATCCCTATGCTCTAATTAAAGTAAAAATCTGAAAAAGAAAAGCAATTGTTTGAGTTTTGGCTGACAAAAAAAGGCTCTGAATCATTCAGACGCACAAGCCAAAACAAAATTAATCATCTTCTGGCAAAATGCATATACTGTAGATCTAGCACACCCAGTAATCTATTTCTGTTGCCAAGAAGAGATTCAGATTTTCTCAGGCTGTGTTACACAGTAACTGTGTTGAATATTCCTACAGATGACTATGTGGGACAGCCACAACGTCATAGTTGGCCTTTTTTGTTCTCCCTTAAAACTCCGTCTTCTACTGGGATTTTACGGTCGACGAACATGAAGTAACGCATAACTGTGATCCGCTCTGTTTCTGTGTCATAGAAATTTACGGTTTGAAGGCATCAAACCTTTTTTATTATTATTTTTCAGATTTTTCGTTTTTTCCTTCCTGTGAAGTGGTGCTATAAAGCCCCTACATACAATGTTTGTGATTTAGTTACAGCACAAACACAGCTGTTCTGTTAAGACCTCTGGGCTTTATTGAACCCCTCTTGTTGGTAAATGTCTGGTCCAGTTCTAGCCCAGATGAGCGTGTGTCCATTGGCAGTGTGTTCCTCACTAATTGTGTGTGAATATAGGCAGGGGAAATGTGGGCGGGCCAAAAACGCTCAAGAAGTTGTGGTTCTTTGTACCTTTCGCCAGCCAGTTTCTCCAAAATCTCAGCATATTTGTTCATTGCGGGTTGCCCTGGACAGTTGACGATGTTTGTGTGTTTCTGCCACGATTGGTAGGTTTGGACCTCAAGGTTTGGACCAAGGAATAATCGATTTCCAACTCGCCGTCTCACCAACAACTATGGTCTTATTGTGGTTGAGATGCTGTCTGAGGAGTTTGTGACACCGTGTTTGCTTATCCAATGATGTAAATTCACGCGGTCAATCACCAAATGCTGTCTTCTGTCGATCAAATCGCTTATGCACAATACCTGACTAGAGTCCAGCTTGTAGAAGGTGTAGGGAACGCTGTAGTGAACATTAGTGAAGGCCAAGGAGAGCATTTATTACGTGTCAACATCACCATCATTTATCACAGATAATCTGGTCTGTTATGGAAGTGTGGCAAGAAGAAAACCATTGCTGAACAAACCCTGTAATTGTCTGGTTTACAATTTGCCACAAGCCATGTCGGACCTTTCAGGGAAATTACGCTTGAATGACCTACATCATATTACCATGAGCTGAAACTATTTCACACAGGATGCTGTGATTTTCAAAATGCAGTGTTTATGAAGAATTTATTTAGTTTCATGTGTCTTTCATTATCATTCTCTGCTGGTCAGGAAGCTCAGCAAGCGTTTCGGCTGGAGGCGATCTTGTCACTTTCCCTGCTAAGAATATTTCAGAGCATGTTTGAGACCTTGAGGTAGACACCGCCTGCAGCCAGTGACATCTAGCTTCTGTTTTATCAACTTAAGGAAGGAAGTCTGAAAGAATAAGTAGTTCTTTTCAGCCCTGCAATAATAATAATGTGCCGCAAACATCACTGTGAGGTGACTGTGGTGTGAGAGTAGACTGACTACCACCGTTCATCCGAAGCCAGACAGTCGACGTGTGGACAATCGTCTGCGCAATCACACGACACATCACACAGAGTTCTGTGCGAAATAGTCAGATGACACAATTACATCAATGATAGTCGATTTCAACCTTCTGATGAAAAATGGCCGAGCCTTAAGAGAGACGTGGACCAGCATCAAGTAATTCTTCATCAATTCTTCTTCCAGCTACCTTCATTTTATTTCACCTTCATGGACATAAAGACAAGAATCCAGCTCAAAAGAATTATTTATTTACACTCTGCTCTTTTGTAAACAATGTGATACTTTCTTTATTTAAAAGATAAACGTAAAATCTGTCCACTGCAATTTGCTTTGCACTGTGAACCTCGTTTTCTTTTTCGGAGCCTTAGAGGTCTTAAGTATCAACACAAATATAGTATTTTTACTGTAAGCGTCAACTTAAAGTGTTTCATTATCTCGGCAATAATCCCTTTAAAAGCAGAGCTGCATACGCCAAGTGTGTAATCCACAGAATCAAGAGATTTCAGAGCTAGAAAAGGAGCTACATCCTAAATTATAAAACGCTGAGTGTTTCTTTTTCTGCAGCCGGGATTGGATACAGGGATTACACCCCCTCCCGTTCCTCTCCTCCATCTCTGTCCCCCCCCCTGCTCCATCCCTGGACCATGACAGAGGCTGTCACCGCGGACGGCTGCGGGCGGCCGATTGCTCCCGCCGCAGAACGAACATCGCTCATTTGCCAGAACACAGATGTTCCCTCCTGACAGCTGAGGAGGGGAGCTCTCAACCCTGTCAAGCCAAACAAGGGAGTTTGCCCACTCTTTGTCATGCGGCCTGCGAGGCATCTGCCACCAATCCCGCTCCATTCGCTTCATAAACAAGACAAGGCAGCTGTCAGAGCCACGCTGACGTTGATGTATGAACTTAAGTCTGTAAAAGAGGGGCCTGATTTGGCACGTTATCATGACAACGTGCTAATCAAATTATTACCCAGCAGCCTGAAGAGGAGACGGCAACACTTAAGGTGACTTTTCAAGCTTTCCTCATCATTCCTGCTGGGTGTCTGACAATATTAGGTCTAGTGAAATCAACAGAACCAGCAGCTGCGATCAAAATAGCAGAAGTCCAACATCGATAACCACATCAGTCACTGTTTACCTGAAATAAGACTTTCACTCGACATAAATGGAGTTCATTTCTTCTATGGAGGCCAACTGGTGGCCCACATTTAGGACGGCAGATGATGCTGGTTACAGTTTTGACTCTGAAAATTGGAAATTTACCCGGAATTTTACTTTACATGTTTTCCAAAATACTGGATAAGGGCTGGAGAACTTACTTAAGATGAGAACTTTTTTTTTTCTCATCTTCAATTCCTAAAATAACACAACTAATATGCTTCAAAAAATGTTGTGGTTTTAAATTGATAAATATCTAAGTGATATATCTTCACATTGCAGCTTGATTGGAACACTTCACCCAGCTGTGTTTTTACAAAAGGCAAGTGGGGGGGAAATAAAGCCATTGGACATTGGAACGTTCATGTTAAAAAAGTCTCTTTAATGACAAAACTAAAAACTTACAAAGACAAATGCAGACACAGGATGGCAAAAGAACATGAGGACAAACTGATACCTGAAACCATGGATCAAACAGAAAGGCTCCAGCAAATGTAAAAGGAGAGAAAGGAACTTAAATACTGAGGGAAGAAGAGCTAATTATAGGTGAGTGGCTGCAGCTGGAGAAGTAAGCCGGTAGAGGTGAAGAAGGAAATGACTTACCAGATGGTAAGGGGAGCAGAATAAAAAATAAAATAAAGGGAATATAATAAAAAAATAATAAAAAACTTGAAATTTATGTAAACAATAAACAAAAAGAAATAGTAATCTAAAGAAACAAATGAAAAATATAAACAATGAGACTAACTGAAATGATAGGAGGTATAAACTAAGATGGTAAGAAATGAGAAAATAAACTAGAAGGAAATGACTCTTAGTTGTTTCTGTTTCCTTACAGTAGAGAGGTAATGCCCTTGGGGGAAAAGACTCCAACAGGACAGCATTTTGGTTTCAGACCAATGAGATTAACATTCTGGAGTGGCCAGCTCAATCCCTGGACTTTAATCCCACAGAAAAGGTGGGTATGACATCAAACACTCTGCTTCTGAAGCAAAGCCAAGGATTGTAATCCAATCATCCTGGGCTGGAGTTCCTGCACACTGATGCCAGAAGTGGGTCGACTCCTTGCAACACTGATGTGGAGCAGTTCGAGGAAACCATGGATCCAATGGGACCACCAGAAAACTAAACCTTCAAGCATTTTATGGAGCAAATGTCTGCAAATAAGTTTTTAAAGAAAAACAAAATCAGCAAAATATTTATTTTTTTCCTCAAATATTTGTAGGTTGAGAACAAATTTGATCAAATTTGAGTCAAAGTTTAGACTCAATTCCAATGGAGAATCTGTGGTAAAATGTGAAAACATACGTTGATGCTCTCTGTCCAACCAATTTTGAAAGCCGTTCCACTTTATAATTATGAATACTTTATCTTCTCACATAAAATCCCAGATAAGTCCATCAGTGTTTGTGGTTGTAATGTGAGGAAAAGTGAAATATCGCAAACTCGGGTGTAGAAACTTTTGCGAGGTACCGCGTCCTCCAATCAACCCTAGAAAAAAGGGGACACCTCACCGCTTTCTACTGGCCGTACTGATGACAAAACGTAATCTCCGGGTCACATTAAAAGAGAGGAACTGATTGGGACACCTCCAGCTGTGACCAGAGCTTGATTTCAGATTTCTCCAAAGTAGAGGACCGGGCTGCACAAACACCAGGCCTGCCACCTGATACTGACACTAATGCCCTTTCAGAGAGTTGGCCACCAGAACGACCTTCCGCAACGACACATTCAGATGCTATCTGAGAGGCAGCACTCGTCAAAACCGCAGCAGCCAAACGGTCTCAGCCTTATTTTTGCTTTGATCACACTGTCTAGGCATCACTGTCATGATCCAGGGAAGCTATTTCAGTCTGTCGCTTCATCAAATATTGCGAGGTATCCTCTGCAGGAAGGTGCTTTCTAAAACATCACAGTTTGCCTCTTTTTTCATGCAATAATCTCATAGCGCAGACGGCTGTTGTTTGCCTCTTTTAAATTGCTCTCCCAGCTGAGGCTTTATGAATTATCGATGAGTGTAGACTAAACATTTTGGTAAAAATAAACACGTTTGTGACACATTGGAGAACAGAGCATTTTAAACTGCGGTGGTGGAACAGGACTATATAGGAATAATGTGCAACTTTAAACCTTAGCTTCATGGTGTTGGATTTCTACAATAACATTTAATAATATCTTACAAAATTGTATATTTTTAAACTTAGAAATGTATTCAGTACCTCTGATTCAAGAACCTACCACAGCATTATTAGAGTCACTGAAGGTAGGAAAAAATTTTACAATTCTGACAAAAAAACTGAAATTTTGAGATTAATATCTAAAATTATCTTCAAATTTCAAAAGTAAAAAAAAAGTTTGAGTTTTGACAACTTTTGCGGTTTGAAGAGTCAAAATCTTTCGTCGTATAGAACAGAAATTGGGGCTGGTTGGTAGCACTGTTGCCTTGTAGTGAGAAGGTCCTGGGTTCAATTCCCGGCCCTGGGTCTTTCTGCACGGAGTTTGCATGTTCTCCCGGTGGGTTCTCTCCAGGCACTCCGGCTTCCTGCCACAGTCCAAAACATGACTGTTAGGTTAAATCGGTCTCTCTAAATTCTTCCTAGGTGTGAGTGTGTGTGTGTGCATGATTGTTTGTCCTGTCTGGCTCTGAGTTGCCCTGCGACAGACTGGCGACCTGACCCCGCTTTTCGCCCAAAACATTCGCTGGAGATAGGCACCAGCACCTCCTGACGCTACTAGGGACAAGGGTGTTAGAAAATGGATGGATGAATGGAGAACAGAAATTGACTCTGCACCACTTTAAATCTTAGCCTGTGATACAACATTTCGCCACAAGGTGCAGTAAGTGCATGTAAAGCACCTTGAAGATATTGCGGTGGACATGGGTGGCAAAACAACCAACAAAGAAGAATAACACCATGTTTCTGTTTTCCCGACTGTCTGCCCAAATCTGACGAAATTCATTTTTTGTGATTTAATCACTTTATCTGTTTGCTGCCAATCTCCAGTGAGTCATATGCTAAATATCCCTGCTAGCCAACGATTAGCAGCAAGCTAATATTTTTGCTGCCATGTGCTGAAAGTTGAATTGTGTTTTGTTTTGGTTTTTTTGCATGGTTTGAATGTTAAAGAAAAATAAACAGGTTACTCATAGGGATCGGTTCATTGGACAGTGCAGTGTAAAAGTGAACCCTAGCAGCTGAAAATGTAATAAATGTTGCAATTTTGGCTCTAAATGGATCTGAATCTATCATGTGTGGAAACACCCTAAATCTACAAAGTCAAAGAACAATGTCTATTCAAAAGAAGGGACAAATATACCTGATACCGTAACAAATGAGAGTGTTCACTGCAAAGCTTCAAACTGTATCCGTGTTCTTTTTAAAGAGCAGTAAGTGTAAGTCGAATTTGTACAATGAGGGAAGCAACAGTGTTAACCACTATAGCGACAGCAACGTCTGTCTGTGTCCATCCATCCAGTCTTTGATTTCAAAAATTCAGTCTCAGAGTTTGACACTCTCAGTTGGATCAGGATTAAACTAAAAGCACACCTGTAGGTCACTCCCATACAAATCCTCTGAGACATTCTTATATTCGCAATAATTCCTGAGAGGCAGCAAATACAATGCGAACTAGAGTGGAAGAGAAACAAAAACGTATCCCAGACACAGCCCTCTAAACTGCCATTTTATAAAGCTCAGTTTGTACGCTTGGTCAAAAGACAGCAATATCTTTACTTGAAATATTTTTTGCTAAACAATAGTTATTAACCTGTTTTCACTCAGGAGAGTAAAGGACCAAACATTAATAGCTCAAGGGTGAATTTTTGCCAGCAGTATATATAATAGTCATGATATGCATGTTTTAAATGTATTGAATTTCTTAGGTTTCATGACAGTGAGTACAATATTTTCTCCCCAAAGTAGGAAAGTGATGTATCACCTACTCCCATTGTTCTAACATGATATTTTAGGAGGCAAAGTAGAAAATAGTGCGAGGACATCGTCTTCAGTGTTTTATGCTTCCACTGAGACATATGTGGACATCAGGTTTTGCTTAAAGCAGCAAGTTCCCAGCAGAGAGAGCTGCCAGCGTGCCAAGGTATAAAGCATGAGCTGTCCTGTTTTTTTTTTCCAGCAAACTGTCTCAGTGGACCATAAGGTAAGGCTTTGACAGTTGATAACCAACTCGACTACATAAATTATTAATCATTGCGCGTTTGCTTATTTCTGCACTTTCTGGTTTCCAGAACCTGATGCGAGACCCCAGCTATAAATAACTAACAAGACAGTAGGGCTTCTCTATTTGTGAAAACTGCATTCTTAATTCCAGCTGAAATGGTGAGGGAGTGCAGCAATATTACCAGTCAGAGTGAAGTCTGCTCCACAGCTACTTTTCAGTTGCTGTCAGGATGAACAGCATTCTGTTTCTCACCAGCTCTTCCAGTGGAGCCAGCTTGATCTCCATGACTCACTCAGCCTTTGTCAGTCTGTTGAACAGCCATGTTGGCCCTCAACCTTCTTCAAATCAGACAAAATTGGTGTCAATCATCTCAGCTATGTTTGTGCAGTAAAAAATTTGTGTTTTTGCTGCGATTGTAACAGTTGTAAAACAGGATCAGGAATCGGGACACTGGAATCAGGATCTGCTTCAGTTTATTCCTATAAAACACAATGTGGGACACACTCAACCATCGGGGATATGGTACACAAAGTCAGATCCCAGCAGCTCAGTTAGGCAGCTTCTGCCTGGCTGCTGCAGCTACGTCACAGAACCTTGCTTTGTGCAACACTAATAACCGTCCTCCCAGAACAATATTTAGGAACCAAAAATAAAATAAAGCATTATAAAACAGAAATGGCCTGCTGCAGGTTTCTTGCAGGAACATATCAATTCAACAAAAAGGTGTTTTGAGAAGGTTCATAAGAAAAAGAAAAAGAAATAAATAAAATTAACTCAGCTACATGATCACTTTAAAGATATTACTAAAAACAAGTTTTCAGATGTTACTCCCTGACCTCTGATGAACTCTAGAATCTTAATATCTTTAAAGTGATAGCAACACAAACTCAATTTTGTTAGATTTGGATGATGTGGCAGACTTGGTGGACCATCTGACCTTTAAACTTTAATTAACATCTCCAAGGGAAAAGCAGCTCAAGCAAAAAAATTTTGCTGCACAAGTGTAGAACAAAGGTTCGATACTAATTTTGTGAGATTTGAAGAAGGTGAAGGGGCCAACTTCACTCCGGTGTTTGAGTCTGTTTGAGTCCTTCGCCTTCACAGATATAGATAGTAATCACTGATAGATCATGAAGAGCAATCGGCTGAGCTTGCACAGGAAATACTTTTTGTAAAATACGTCAGTGTTTGTGGTCTACTGCAGCCTCCAGACCAATCTAACACGGAGGATAGAACCTGGTCCACATCTGGAGATTGGGAGCAAAGATGTTTTTTTCCTGCTGAAACTGACCACCAGTTCTTTAGTCTTGCCTGCATTTAGCTGGAGTTGGTTCTCTCTGCACCTCGCCACAAAACTACCCACCAACGTGCTGCCCTCCACCTCTCATCCCTCCTTCACACACCTCACAATAGCTGTGCAAATGACACGGTCTGGAACAGTACTACACGTCCGCAGTGACTGTGGTGAATAGGAAGGTAGACAACACAATACTGCGGGGAACTCCGATGTTGCATATAAGATGATATGAAGCAGCTTTGAAATCTGTTCTGTGCTTTAGAAAATATTTTCTTTGGGACTGGGTGTCATTACACCCTACTTATTGTCAAATAAACTGCCTCAGGTTTGAGTGTGTGCATCCGTTGTCACCAGACAGATGGTAATATTGCTTTAAATGTAATAAAGTTGCGGTTCAAGTTAACGGTATCTCTTGCCGTGCGCCTAACCTTTTTCTTTCTTTTTTTTTCCTGGAAAGGTACATTTGTGTGAACTAATGAAATCCTGATGAGATTAGTTGTGTTGCGTTTTGAAGTGGCTTCACAATACACGGATAAATTCCGGATAAATCTCTGATTCTGTGGCGAGTTTGAGAGGAGAGAAGGAACACGTTATGCTTGGAGGTAGAGCACCAATATCATCATTACTGAGCAAACAGCCGATGCTTGAGTGGCGCACCTGTGCCCCCCTTCCCCTTACTTTTCATCCCCTATAAAACACCTACAGGTGCCGCTGACACGCTGGGTTTATCCCTGCGAAATATTAATGTGCCTATAATTGAGTTTAAATCTTGAGGAGAAAATATAAAAACGCCTCCAAAACAAACCTCTTAGAGGAGCACGCCAATAACAGGTGCAGCTGCTAATGCTAACAGAAACAGGGTCCGCGTGAATTCAGCTGAGAGGATTTGAAACTGTATGAAGAAGGAAGAACGTTTCACGAGCAACAGCAAAAGCCGTTCTTGTTCCTCACTGGTGTCCTCCCTGACTATGAAAGTCTTCAGACGACGCAAACTCAGCCTCGGTTCACTTCGTGTGACCGGAAACCCTAACAAACGTCCCACTTTCGGACTAAGCTCGAGCCCGGTGAGCGTCGGGGAGCACGTGGAGAGTCGGCTGTCGCGCGCTTTGATGAGAGGGAAAGGTGAGGAGTGAGGTGTCACAACAGGAGGGAGGGGGAAGCTATTTTTAGGCGGCTAATGAAACGTCTCTGTGCCGACCAGACAACAGCAGAGGAGCTGACAGGTGATTATGATACTCTTTAATTAGCTTCCAAGCTCTAGTAAGTCTGTTAGCCAATTATCATCACTCAGGAACATTTGATCCCTTCCCGGCAGATTTGAGGCCGCTAAGGCAAAAAAAAACAACAAAAAAAAAGAGAGAGAGAGAGAGAAAGTTATTAGGAATCCAAAACAAAAAGCTAGGGTAAAAAGGGAAATGTTAGCAGTGAAGGGATTCATTTATAGCAGTCTTAACAAACCGGAGTTGCGCCAAAAAGATGGACAGCAACGGCTGGAAAATAATACTTTGTGAAACGATTGAACCATGAATGAGACGTCAATAAAATCCAAAAAGTTATGAAATTGATTCATAAAATCCTGCTATGAGGTGATTTAAAATACTAAAAATACACTAAGATGTCAATCTGAACAAAAAATTCTTTTATATAGCATGGAGACAAACTGTAAAAAAAAAAAAAAAAAAAAAATCAGCCAATGAAGCCAGAAAATCATTGTTGTACTGGGAAAAAAGCAACACAGTTGTACACTCCCGCTTCCAGGTTTCTGCCAAAAGCTATGCAGCAGTATTGTTGAACAGCTGCCGAAAATGAAAGGATGACTGATTGATTCATTTAGGTAAAGAATCACTCAGCCTTGAGTTTAAATATGAATGATAAAATGTCGACCTTGCAGAATGTATAATTTACGTTAAAAAAAAAATTAAGAAAAAACACAGCTGAAGCAAAAAATAAATCCTGTCTCCCACAGATTTAAAAAAAAATTGTCAGTGTTAAATGCTTCCGATTACAAAACTAATTTCAATATATCTTAAGATATTGAAATACAATAACCAGTTTTCAATTGTGACTTTATGAACGAGTGAGGGTCAAGTCACCCTGACTATGTGAAAAAGTAATTACCCAGTTAGCTGTGACACCATAAGTGGCAACAACTTCCATAAATCTTTAGTGATATCTGACACCTAGTTTCCTTCATCTTTGTGTTGGGATTAAATGTGAATGGCCTGTTTAAGGTCCTCTCAGATTGGTTTTGAGTTAAGACTTTGACTGTGCTATGGGTAATTTGCCTGCAGCGTAACCAGACGGTTGAATACAAACTGCAGGTGTTCACATTGTAATGAGATATTTACACAGGAAGATTGCATAAACGTTTAGTGAAATATGTACTTGTGAAACACGGATATGTACTGTATGCTTAAAAAAAACAGTACAATAGCCTACCAGGAAGAGTAATCGATCGCTGTCAAATCACTAGTCGTCTTTTTCTGTGTCAGAATTGAACAGCCTCAGAATTACTTCGTCACACACTTCCTCAGTCTCTTTTTCGCTGTCACTCTCAATGTCACTTTGGTCTTGAGGCAAATTTGCCCTTCAGGGCATGTGTTCCTTTCTTATCTCAAGGAGATTTACAACCAAAAAAAATAAAAAATTCAATTCAATCATTGAAAGTCATCATCTGAAAATGACTTTTTACTATTTACTTTATCCAATCACTGCATGTGCCAGCTAAAACCAGTGCATCACGCCACGATATCATCCAGCCTCAGCTGCTCTGGTAGTATTTACACTTGTCCTCTCGCTGCAGCACGGTGACGGTCGCAAACGCACCTTGGATGACAAGCCTCACTGACATGAGGCATTAATCAACTGCTCCTCGCTTCCTCTTATCTCTCACTTCTTCTTGTCAGCCTTGCAGCAAGCAAGAGCGAAGGCAGAACTCCAGAGTTGGCTGTGATTTTTAAAGGCCAGCAGATACCAAAAAGTCGGGCCGGGAGGCTGAGGCGAAACAGTTGGGCTAAAGGTTTATCAATTTAATTTCATAAATTGGTTAAATGGAATGAGGCATCGCTTTTTTTTTTACGTCACGGAACAATTCGGCTCAAGTTATTTTAGCAAAGGCTCCTTGTGAGGTTCATAATCCAAGCTTAGAATGTTTCCATCGGGTCATTTGAACGTTTGCGGTACAGAGAGGCTGCTCTGCCTCAGAGGTCACATTCACTTGTACCCATCGTGATCGCTAAAGGTTTTCAAGGAGAAAGCGAGCGCATGGTCACCCCATATTTTTAACGTTTAAGCCTCAGAACAAGGCGGATAGAGGTTGAAGGTAAGACATGACTGCTGCGCTGGAGGAAACTTCCCATCAAACGGAATCAGTGGCGTGTTTCACCTAATCTTCATCCTGTTTAGAATGGGAGTCGAGATTTAAATTGAACCAAAAGGCCCATGGAATGAGAAAATAGGTTCTCTGCTGGAGTGCGAATTCATCAAACTGGACAAGAGACGAATCTGGTGCTATTAAAACGGCTCAATCAGGAGACAAAGAGACAGGAAGAAAATCAAAGGAGTCTCCGAAAGCCAAAGACGGACCCGCAAACAGAGACATCGAGGCCATTTTCTTAACAATACGAAGAGTGCCTCGCTAAGTCAACTTAATGCTGATGACCATTCAGGGTGTCAAAGGCCGGAACAAGTAATTAAAGGCAATAGAGGGAAAAAAAACGAGGGATTAGTTGGAATTAATCTGCAACTTTTCCCATTTTCTGGCAGAAAAACGTTAAAATGGAAGGTTATGGAAATCTAGCAGAGCATAGCAGAACTAATGGGTTGGCAGTTTCCACCCCCCTCCACTCCTACTCCCGTCCTCTGGAATGAGAAGGGACTAATGGATCCGGGGCCCTGGCTAAGATGGCTGAGCCAGATTCCATGTGGATTTAAATGATTAAGAACACGGTGGGCCCTTTTGTCAGGGAAAATGTGATATACGAGAACGAATGCAGATATATGAAATTCTTCATTTAGAGCATTCAGAGAGCGGTTAAGATCCCAGATTAGGAGGGAAATTGTGTCATTTGAATGGAGGGAATGAGAAGCATGGGAGAGCCGGGGTCTGCAAATATTCACACATGTACAACACCTAGCAAAAAGTATTCCCACCGATTTAACTTCATGACAACGTTCAAAACGCTTCATGGTTTCAATGTTACTTTTAAAAGGTCTATAAAGGGTCAGTACCAATGAGTTTACCTGAAAGTGACGCTTCCCCGCACTCCAAAAAATTATGAATTCTGCTTAACTCTGCAAAAGGAATCTTTAAACTGCAGATTCCCCAAATAGAGATGTCTGTATTTCTGTTGCTGACTTATTTTATTGCCAAAGCGTTATCAGGCAGGTATTTTTAGAAAATAACTGAGATTGCAAACTATTTGGTTATTGCCTTCTAATAATCAGGTGGTGCACCAACTTGGTAATTTTGAACCAAGTCTCTAATTTTATTAATAATTACACAGATCAATTATTTTTTGTTATAAATAACAAGAAATTATTTTTGTAATTTTTTTGCCAAACCAAACCTATTGCTTGCCCAACATGCGCTGCAAAAAAAATAAAAAATCGACAAACACCAGCGTGACCATTTGACTAGAACACCTTCTCCCACGTGGTTGCTGGGTCTTATTCTATGTAGGTATCAAATTAAAGAATGCTGATTAAAAAAATGTTTAAAAGCACTTTTTTTTTTTTTTTTTTTTTTTTTGTCACTCCCCCCAAAAAACCTATGGCAACCTTCATAGTTTTTTACCTCTTTGAGTTTATCTATTGAAAAAAAAAAATCCAAGTAAAACACATTCAAATTAGTGACTGAAGAAGTGAATTCTATCGCAAGACACCACAGATGTGTATAGTGTAGAATATCAAGAAAAAACTATTCTGGTTGTCCTTCAATGATAAAAATTAAAAACAAGTTCTTGCACCGCCTCGCTTTCACGCAAGTTTTCTCCTTCTGTGTAACTGAATGAAAGTATTAGCTGTCACAAGAAGTTTTGGGACATAAAGACAGGCATGATTTATGTCAGTAATTTAAATGAAATTTCCTCTGCTCCGGTAAAAACTGATTATTGATTAATGGTGCTAATTAAGTCCGGACCGCAGCACATCTCTGACTGACTCTATTATCATACTTTGGCGTAAAATGTGACAAGCTGTAAGAAAAGAGGGAGTTTAATAACACGAGCCATAACAGTATTGACCCTTATTACTGCTTTTAATATTATTGGATCATCATTTAACATTATGTTGCGTCTCGCATTGAGATATATTATCAGATAATGTAATATTGGGATGTTATGTTATCTGAGAATTGATTGCCTGGGTGGACTTTATTGCGTTTCCATGCCATGTAAAGACACAATTTATTACATTCTGCCAAGTTATTACATAATCTATCACCAAGTGAAATACTAGAGGGCAGGTGTACATGTGTGTGTATGTGTCAATATGAAATATTAGAGAAATTAAATCCCCACACATGTACCAACTATAAAGGCATGCATTACATCATTACAAAACTTCTAGAACTCCAGGTTGAGTGAAGGTGAGAGCTAAAAATACTATCCTGAGGTCAGAGAAGGGTTACTGTGAGGCTGCTTTTCAATCAGTATCTTATGTTCCATCTTTTAAGCGTAAAACTGAGGCGCATGTAAGGTGGCTAGATCGTCATAGCCCAGAGCTTTGGTCCAAAGGTCCAAATCTGATTTCTAGATGAAGCCCACAGCAACTATTCATTAGCAAGTTATTTTTATTAAATGTACTTAGAGCTAACAAGCAAAAGAAAATCAACATTTTACGGATGAAGTTGTTTGTCTGTGATCTTAAGCTGCTCTAATTTTTGACAGTAAAGCTTAATAATGAACTGAACTTAAAGTGCAACAAGACTAACATTAAAACACTCGAGGTAAAACTTTCAGATAGAACAGCAATTTACCTTCAAATATCTTACATACATGAGACCCTCTCTAAAACATCAAAAACTGCCTGTTTCCAAGTAGTTTTCATTGATAAACATAGTTAAAACTGTCTTGCCATAGAAGCTAACCTCTACAATATACCATGTCTCTGATTGGGATACAGCCAATCGGGATTTGCTGCTCTGCAAGCACCATCCAGCCAAGTAGCATTCTGCCTTCGAAAAAAGTCTCTGGCAAGGTGAAATTTTACTGCCTAATTTGGAGTTTCGTTCCACAGAAAAATTGTCGAATAGGTGAATCCACAACTAATAAAGCACAAACAGTCATGGGTCCACTGTCGTGTCACGTACAGCTGCAAAATAAAATTCAGCAAATGGACAAAACGGTTCATATTTCCTGATGGTTAACATCAAGTTTCAGACACTCAGTGTGTCTGAAACTTTGTTGGGGGTTTTTTTGCCTGTACTCTCAACAAAAGTCAACACTTGTATCCAATTTCATGTCCCTCTAGAACTGTCTGAGCTGGTCTTCCAGAGTAGCAGGGTACATTAGGTGAGGATAATCACTCAATATACCCTAGAAGGGTTTTCAGTAAGAAAGGTGAGGGCTTGCTTGGTCTCAAACAAGGCTTTGGAATGTGCCAGGTGTCGAAACTTGTTTTCACACATTAATATCAAGAGATTTTCAGAATGTGACGACAAGTCAGCTAGAACTTTTTCACAGCAACAAATACTCTGCTGGAGATGAGTTCTCACAGCTGGAACTACAGACAGCAGAGGATGGTGGCATGATGCTAACGTTTGTTGACAAAATCTTTGCACTTTGAGAAAAACAGATGACTTTTTTTTTTTTTTTTTTTTTTTTAGGTTTGTCGTACAATATCACAAACCAAACAGCAAGGATAAAAATAGACATGTTACTTACAGTTCAACCATGGACTGAGGTTAAAAACCCATCAATCTTTAAGTAGCTTTCGTGTGTAACTCATCCAGGCCTTCGAAAGCAAACCACAGAAAAACAATGCACAGCACAACAAGATGGTGAGAGAAGATAAAAATGTCATTGTGGGGTTCCTTCTATTCCAAGCTTGAAGAGTGACACACTTTCCCACTGCAAATCTGAAGCACTGAATGAGATATTTTCAAACCCAGAAGATCCCCAAAATAAGCGACAGGATTTTAAAGACGCTGAGAAATTGTCCGTAAAAAGTGTCGAGCAAAAGTTGCTGATGTTTCTGGTTTTGCCCCCCCCCCCAAGAACGTATCAGAACACCTAAGGAAATGCACATGTGTATAATGTATTTCAGTATCCTTCAAATGAACTTTACAAAAGTTACTGCAGCAAAATATAACATGAAATATATTCAGTTATACTTTTAATTGATAGCCATCTTCATCTTGCACAATTAATCACTTTGACCAGTGATATACCTTTAATTATATCACAATTTTAATCCTCTGTATTGTCTACAGTACTGTTGATCTGACAATAAGAGATTATTACTAAAATGGCTAAAGGAAAAATAACTACCTGTTACTGTAAAAGTTTTTACCATATTAAACTTTGATTATTATTTTTTGTTGTCTTTACAAATAACTTCCTAATAAGTAAAAAAGAGTGGCTGAAGTTTATTTTCCAATATGGTTTGATTAACTTCACAAGCGTGAATCAGTCATTGACATAATTTGTGTACACCAAAGCTTTGTTTTGACTCCTTTTGTTGTGACATGTAGGTCCCCTTTGGACAAATCGTTTTCCAATTTTGAAATATCATCAATCATTTTTATGCAGACGACATTCAGCTATACTGGTTCTTAAAAAAGTGAATTTTCAAGTTGCCTTAACCAATTAAGTGCCTTAGAGAAATTTCAATTTTATGCACATTTTGCATAAATAAAGGTAGATAAAAATGGCAAAATTAGGAATGATGTGACCTATTTCACACAAAAGTTTGTACACCCTCTTAAGGTGATTTTGACCTATCCGACAGAAAGTTAATGCGCTAAACGGAGATGGAAACACATTTGATGAATAAGTTCTGATGTAGTGAACGATTCCTTACACTGGTGTGTGTTACCAGAGGCACAAAACATGGAAAAATGTTCAAAGTTCAAACCTGTGTCTTGGAAGGGAGGACTCAATTTTTCTGAGATGGTTGTTCCATCCTATTTAGGAACTTCTACATCTTGTTTACTAAATCCATGCATAATGTCAACATCTGACGAAATTACACTATGCGTAGCCTGGTTGATTCACTCCAAAAAACGTAGATGGAAACACGCCTGATTCACATTTTCTTTTTGAAGCATTTTAAAACTTTGTCCAAAATTCACATGACAATTGAAAACTTAGCTGGTGTCTTGGAGAACAAAATTTCTTTTACCTGGGAACAAGTTGGACATTTGAACTCTGACACGAATCCAGACTTCGAATTTAGAAGTTATTTCAGCCAATCAATGGAATTCCTTTATTTCTCATTAGCTTAAGAGTCTGGACTAATTTAACCAACATCTAATTGCATTCTGATTCAAATTTGCTTTTCTTTAGCATCTCTTCAGTGATCGCAGTAATCCTTTTAAGCATGTTTTGGTATTTTTGAAATCTATTCCGTCTTTACGAAGCACATCTGGATTTTGCAGACATGCAATATGATATGTAGGATGCGATAAATGTCTTTGTGTTTGTCGTTGGGTGTAATTTGAGGGGGTCGGGGGGACTAATTTAACAAGCAAATCTAATTCAAAGTACCCCTTTTAGATACACCAGTCAGTGCAGTTGTGCCATAACAAACCCCCTCTCATTATAGGAGCGATGAAAATATATAGCAGAGGGGTGGGACAAAATGCATGTGCTTTGAAAGCCTGACTCCGTAGAGCCACGACCGACTTCGACAGGTGCTGGCGGATAATTGGGCGCCGTGCCGACTAAAACCACAGCGCTGCTGTCTCCCTACAGCTCATTACTATCACTCAGAAGTTCCCCCTTTAAAAGCCTCCACAGCCTCATGACTCTACCCATTTTGTAAAGCGGTGACTGAAATCTTCTCAAATGCCGACATTAAAGGGCCTGTCACTCTCCGAGCTGCTGACATGTTGTTTGGACAGGTAAGTGATTGCACTCTGCATGGTATAAGCCTCCTAAGCACAAACGTTAAATACATATTCATCGGAAGGCTCACTCCTCTTTATGAGATGGGTAAACTACAAAACTCATGTTTGCCCCTGAGGTGGAAAAAGTACTAAGTTAAATCATTTTAGGTCGGCTGCTAATTTAAGTGTTTTAGCATCCACACCTGTGGGTAAATAGACTTGGATAGACGGGAAAGAAAGAATTCCATTGAGACGGGAAGTTTTGAAATGGAAAAAATTAGGTTACTAAATAAAGATGTCCACTTTTTTATTTTAACATATTAATCGCATTTTGTCCTCTGAAAAAGGTGCATGTTAAGTTTTGATGCATGTTAACGTCAAAAATCAACTTTCTTTCATTCACAAATAAAGGATGTAACCAAAACTTCCATTTTTTTTAATGGAAAATTAAGTTAACGTAACCTACCCCTATACTTATCCCCATTGGTAAAAATACCTTAATTGAGGTAAGATTCGGTTTGATTGAGGACAAAAATGCCAACATTTGTTTTATTATCAGCAGGTATTGTTTGCTTTCAGACTGCACTGTGTCAGACAAACCAAACCTCGCCTGTGAACATGAAAACCTCTAAAGAAGACACTGAGCGCATTGTCTTCTTTCTTCAGTAAAAAAGTAAACCAACATGAAGTGGAATCAGATTTTAACAGTTGCAGGATTTTTCTTTCTTGGTAAGAAAATCAAAGACCACAAGCCATTTTTCCCACTAGCGCAAGGCACATGTTAGTTTCAGTTGTATTTACCCAGAATTCCCTATACTTCAGATCTGCTTTTGGAGCGGTCTCAAGTAGTGTTTGTAATTCAGACCACCTAACCCAAGACCAAGACTGAGAAAGATTGAGACCGAGTCAAGACCAAGAGCAACACCATGTGCTCATTTTATTGGTCAAGTATGACACAATAAAAATGTGAAATATGATCAAAATTGCTTTTTAAATTGATCTAAACATTCCCATAAAACACCTAGATATTAAATACTTAGAGCTGAAACTAATTTATTCATCAATGAATTCAAACTCTGCTTTGCTTCCATCTCTGTGCTACAAACCAGGGAGGTCTCGTGCTATCCCGAGTCAGTTGCCCATATCGCCCATATCAGACTGTCTGCACCATCGAACATAGCAATTAAGACAATGCCCCATTGGCAAACTACACTGAACTATGAACACTGACCAAGGAGCAACAAGTAACCAGGCACAAGGCGCTCACCGTGACAGTCTCCCAACATTGGTCTGAGTAAAGTTTGCAAAAGAATTAATGTGTAAAAGAGACGGAAACACATTTGTTGAATACTTTCTGATATAGTGAACATTTACCTCACATGACTGATGAAGTATTTCAGTTGTTACAATCATTAGAATTACATTTCCTTGTCTACTTCTCTTGACAGTTTGTAATAGTTGACATTTACAATAATTACAACTTGCCCTATAGCAACACATTCCTGAAAACCTCTCCATTTTTCATAGATTTGTGCTCTACTTCCTGTTTGATACAGCCATGAGTAGCGTCAACATCTGACAAAATTACACCTTCACTCCAAAACAGAAGATAAAGACACGCCTAATTTTCTTGCCTTTTTTCATTTTTGCAACATTTCAAGAAATTTGCTCAAAATCCGAATGACAGTGTGATGGAAATATAGCTAATAAAAGCAAAGAAACTACTGTAGAAACTAAATATTCCTAACAGTTCAAAGGATGTGGTGAGTTTGTGCCTGTGGTTAAAAACACAGGCAATCATTTGATTGATTGTGTAATTAAAAGGGATTTCACTTAAGATTTTCATTGCTATGCTGCACAAAATCACGCAGTCAAAAATCAGAAAAACATTCTTGTCAGAAACTTCCCCGTACTGAGCGCAGTCTCAGGAGGCACCTGCAACATCTGGCTGTACATCAACAGATCCAGAGACCAGAGCTCTGTGGACTCTAATCTGGAGACTTGCCGTTACTCATTTTTGGCATGACGGCATACTTGGAAGCCGGTGTAACTCCAGTTCTCTCTGATTTTTTTCTTTCTTTCTTTCTTTCTTTCTTTCTTTCTTTCTTTCTTTCTTTCCTTCTTTCTTTCTCTCCCACCAGTGTGTAGCAGCCTGACGTGCAGCCAGAGCGGATAGGGATCTACGGAGGCAGGGACGTGATGTAGCGTTTATTCATCGCCGCCTCCGCTGCCGCCTATTCTTCATCACAAATTCACTTTATTCCTTTCAGATTAAAAGAAAGGCGGCTGATGTAAGAAAGCCGGATCACAGACAGAGGAGACGTTCTAGCATGTGGCATTTAATTTTACGCCGCGGCTTTGCAGCAGATTTAGCAGATTTAAGCATGCCGCAGAATACTTTTAATTTAATAGGAGGAAAGGAAATTAAAGAAAAATGTTACCATTGTGGGACACAAAAGAAAGCAAGGAAGGTAAATCCTGCCTCATGTAGAAGTATGGACCAGTGCAGCTACCTTATTGTTGGATCCAGATGGACTTTGTTCTCATTGTCCAACATTGACTAAAATGTTTATGTTTTAGGCCAGTTACGATTACCAAAAAGGATTTCTGTTTGATAAATGCAACAACAATGAGAGATAATTTAAAGGAAATGTATTGCTTTCTTCAAATTCAAAAACGTACATAAACTAAGAGTCTGGAAGAGCACAGGTGAAAATAATGTTGAACTGTGGATGACCATATTACCATGGCAATATCCCATCTGGAAATAGGCTAAATATAGTGTTTTGATGGTCAGACCCTGAATCAAATACTTAAAACTATAGCTTTGCTCTGTATTTTCTTGCTTTTGCTAACCTTTTAAAGGTGCTGGTTGAAGGTCTTAACAAGGCTTTATCAGTTTAAAAGGACCACAACCAGGGGTGGAAATAAAGTGGAATGCAAGTCCTTAAAAATACTTCAGAAACCTTCAAAAACCTTTTTCGATTTTTGTTTTCGTCATGAAACATCTAATGAGTTTAAATTTGTTGTAACCGTCTATTCCTAGATCTGTAAACAAAACCTTACTGCACATAGGTCCTGACGTTTGTCTCCAATGTCTCTGGTCAATTCAGACTTTGATTCTCCGAATGATGCTTAATGATTCTTGCTTTATGTATTCCCAGGTTTTAGATTTACAGACTGTGTAATTATTGTATTATCTTGGAGTTGTGTCGCTCATGATGGCATCATGTTGCAGTAGTTCTGTTATGATACTTCTTTCTGCAGACTTGTTGATAATGTTTTGTTGAGGCATTGGATGCTTGGACAATTGCTCCCTCTGCCTTTGGACACTATGCAACTGGCAGATCTTTGCTCCTACTTTTTTTACTTTCAGGCAGGTGTTGGGATGCGTATCCATGGCAGCAAGGTATTTAGCATTTTGGATTTTGGATTTAAAGAGGAGCAGCAAAAGCTAATGAGCTGGATTAGCAGTGCTCGCCAACAACTGGTGGAGTCGGTCAGGAGAAGTTACTGTGGAATATAATTTCTGCTGCCCGGACACTGAGCAGAGTTTCTTCCTTTCCACGATTCTTTGAAGATATGAGTGACGACAACATTCAGGTTCCCTTTGGGTCAAATAAAGTATTTTTGAACTGGATTTAACATATGATGGGGACTGCACCTCCATGATGGAACACTATCACTATAGTTGGAGTTAGCAACTATAGTTGCTAACTCCAAAGTTGCATGGTAACAGCAGCATAATTGGGGTAAGCTAATTCAAATTTGGCAAATTCAGCTATTAGCTATAATCTTAGTTGTAACTTGGATCCATGAACTGAAGATGAAGTACTTTAGCTAAATTTAACTGATTGACCCCAATTAACAAAATATAAAATTTGCCAGTGATTATTTGTCGACACCACCTCATTGGTGAGTGGACTCGTACAGTTTGGAGGTTTATAACCAGCGTTTTCTTTCCTCTCAGTGCTTTTAGACATACTTTTAATGTGGTCAAATTTAGTAACTATGGCAACAGTGCCCTTCTGAGGCTGGCCCCCACATTGGTGTCCGCTGTATATCTTCCAATACCTGCGATTATTAGCAACTTGTTACAAAACTGCTCTTTTGATGCAGAATTTATTCAGCGTAGGGGGGGGGGGGGGACAGAAAATCAAAGCAGCGTTCCGTGCTTTAAGGCTTTCAGTAAACACGACCTTATTTGTGCTTCTGAGAAAATATTGCCATCCTAAAACCAACATGTTTTATTTTCTGCTGCCTCGTCTCGCTGGCTCTCTCCCGCTCGCCTCTCTCCGGCTGTCGCCTGCTATAATGTAAATGAGGCTCTCAGCACTGAGCCTATGATGGTGTCAGCCCCCTCCTTAGTCTCTGGTCTCATTAAAAGCCTAGTGTTGCTGACATTTACCCAGCTACAGTGTTGACGAGCTCTTCATGCGGGCCAAACGGATCAAAACAATACACGGTGTTAACATCAACAGTCCAAATCCTCCTTGAATGGGAGGCTGCGGGAGCCTGGGATGTTTGCTAAAAACACACACGTCAGAAAACATCTTTTAAAAAGGCCTGCAAAGTTCTCCTGGTTTCAGTTGGAAAGTATACATATCAGGACGGATTTGTGGCAAATATTTCTGCTGAGGTCTGACTTCAGATATGGAGCCTATCCAGACAGGATGGGTGATGAATGGATGGGTGCAAAGATGGATGGATGTTAAAGATAGATGATGGATGGATGCTAGAATGGATGGATGTAAAGATGCATCCATCCATGATGGATAGATGGACGGATGGATGTATTGTTGAAAACGTGTTGATAAAACCTAAAGAGGATTGTGAATAAAGGCTGGAAATCCTAATTGTTCTACGCTTTTTTTTCTTGTTTCCTTCTTATCCAGAACTAAAAAAATAAATTCATGTTTAATATTTTATCCAGACTGTGTAGAAAAGGTGTAAAAATGTAAGCCAAACATCAAACATTGTGAATTTTGGTCTAATTCGGCTGTGAAGCATTGCCATTCCCGGCGCGTCCTGTCCTTGGTGTGTTGTTAATGTTTGCTCTGATTTCAGCATGACAAGGTCCTGACCACTTCACTACTTTAAATTCTGAATAACTGCAAACATCCCCCATGTCCTTTTTTTCCCCCTCCCTTCTTATCGGTACATATGCATAAAAATGCCGTTATTGTCAAGGTTGTTTTACATAGTTCCACCTCCCAGGCCGGTCACAGATAATGTCAGCACAGCTGTCATTGCAGTTTTAAAATGCTTTGATTTCAGTTAACAGCAGCCATCTCGCCGGCCCCACAGTAACACAGAGAAATGGCTTTGTGAGTTTGAAATTAATAGGGCGGCTATAGATATTTCCTGACCTGACGTCCTCCTGGGACCCGGCAGCTCTGTTTTTCTGCGGTCCTCTTATCCTGTTACTGATGCCTGACTCTGTGTAACCCTTATCTCTGAGCGCGCTACATGGCCCGATAGGGCTCTGTGTGTATGCAATTAAAACAGCTTATTTGACAGATAAGTGGAGGCCCGCGGTCAGATTGAAAGCCACAGCCTGCCACTATCAGGTCTTTAGGTTACAGCTCCCGGGTTAAATGGCCCCGGGATGCAAAGTGAGCCAAACGAGGCAAACGGCTCAATAAAAGGAGTCCATAGGAAAGAAGACTTTGCACATAAAATACCTTGTATGTTTTTTCCTACACCTTTTTCAGGACCAAATTCTAGAGGTTTTTTTTCTAAGACTCCCAATTTTTCAAGTTACACTGGACACCCAGTGTCCCAAATTCAATTCAAATTCAGAAATATTTTATCGAACCCAAAGGGAAATAAAATGTTTTGTTGTAGATCATTAATTCAGATTCTTCAAAAATGTATTGTAGGTGGGGATGGTTGTTGGCAGGACAGAGCTCTTGTAGCGATCTGTATCGCAGCGAAGATTTGTTGAGCATCAGTGATGTTCAGGTGGGATGAATGCGATGTCACAGCTGTAACATACGGTTTACTTTCAAAATTGTAAATTCAAGAGTGAGCGGACCGATAAAGGCAGAGAACCATTACGAAGGATTACAACCTGTGGAAGCATTTTCTAAACCAACCACTGGCTTCGACCTCAGCTTTTTCCGATGCTTGCTGGCAAAAAATATCTCCCAAAGAAAATTATGAGCGTGATTTTTTCAACAGGTGCTGCTTAAGTCAACTAACAGCAATTAGAGCTTCTTTTTGTGAGGCCACTGATAGTTCAGCTGTGGCTCAACTTTGTACAATTATTATTTTTTTATGTAGTGAAATCGGAGTGGACCGATTAGAACGATATGCCCCCACTGCAGTATTTGTTTCAGAAAATTGAGGATTTTTTCATTTCTATTTTACAAATACAATAGTTTGGAATCGGACGGCGTAAGCATGCTTTGTGACCTTCGGGGCACCATCAACGGCGGGCAAAGTGGACAGGCTTTCGGCCGGGCTATCAGCTGTGGCAACACGGATGAAATCCCTACAGTGTCACATCCCCCAGCGTGTTTGTTGCTCCTGACTCAGCAGTGAGTTAAAAACACCACGTCACACCATATGTCTGTTATTAATTTTATCTGATCAACATCCGGCCTTCAACACAGGCTGTTTTGTAGGTTGGTCAACATGTCCATTCAATATGAGGATACGTTTTTGCATAAGGAGATCCACTGACTAAGGGAATTGCACAAGCTTAGGGGGAAAACATGCCAGCCAATCCTATTGCTTAAAAACAACCACGGTTTCCTCTTTCGAATTAACATGGTGTTAAGGGGTTCATTTGTGTCGAGGCTGAGCTACTTTTAAAAACGTATCAGAATATAAGGTTTTTAAATCATTAGGGCAACTGCAATTGGGAATCAAGACGAAGCAAGTATGTGGATATATTGGTGTATTAATTGTCAAAGACCGTAATGGGCGGGTCCCTAAATCTAAGTTTTCCCTAAGTTGTACACACAAACACAAATCCACAAACAAATTTCCATAATTTTAGCTAACTTAATGTAGTACTTAGAAGTGTTGATTTTGTGGAAAAGCTAACAGCAGTTTCTATGAAACTTGGCCTTTTGTCGTCTTGATGTGAAGACGTCTGCTCTGAAGCATGCTCGTGACGAAGTGAACTGATACTGAAATATTCATAGACATGACAGAACACATACTTTGTTGGATGCCTGGCCCCGGAGCTGTTGGGTTTTAGTACATATGGGCCCTTGATCATAAATGGATGTATACTTTGGACCATTGAAGAGAAATTAAAAGGCGACATTTATTCCCTACTTTTCACAAATTCGGGGAAAAACGTCAAAGGCTTTTCCTTTCTCGAATCAATCCCTGTCCAACAAATATTCACCAAAATGTCTTGATGACATGAGTATGTGCCATTCTTACGTAAGCATGGAGAGACAAAAAAGCATTGTTAAATTGTGTGGGGTGATGCTGACAGCTTTACGGCACAGAGAGAGAGAGAGATCCGATCCGAGATCCGATCCGAGAGAGAGTATCATAAAAATACTCTTTAGAGCACTCGATTACTAAAATATTCTTTTACAACAACCCTAGTTCAAAACATTAACATCCTGCGGTCGACTTTTTTAACATTTTTTATTTTTATTTTTTTGTAAAACGTAAATATCAAGTCCTCTCGGTGATCTAGTGGATTGGACATCACGTGACTTACTGTGTGCGGCAGTGCACCACACATTGCTCAACAGATCAACAGTTGCGTTGTTGCTCAATTGCTTTGCATTGAGTCAGGAATATCAGTGGTCGGGAAAATGACACACCCAAGCAAAAAATCTGAAAAGGGAATAGGGTGTTTTTTCCAATTAACCGTCAAATTTACGTCAGCAAAATAAGATTCAACGGAATCACATTTCACAGGTCAGGAAAAAGTTTAAATTTAAAAATGAATAACGTGCCAATCAATTAATCAAATTTTATTTGTATAGCACATTTCAGCACCAAGGCATTTCAAAGGGCTTTACATCATAACAAACACAAAAACACAAAGTCATGCAACATAGAATCAACAATCAAAACATTACATTAAGTCAAGAGCCATCATTAAATTCGTAATTGATTATGTTTCAAAAGCAACTCTAAACAGGTGGGTTTTTAGTCGAGGTTTAAAGGAACTCAGTGTTTCAGCTGTTTTACGGTTTTCAGGAAGTTTGTTCCAGATTTGTGGTGCATAAAAGCTGAATGCTGCTTCTCCTCATTTGGTTCTGGGGATGCAGAGCAGAACCAGAAGACCTGAGGAGTCTGGAAGGATAATACAACAACAGCAGATCTCTAATGTATTGTGGTGCTAAACCGTTCAGTGATTTATAAACTAACAACAGTATTTTAAAGTCTATTCTTTGAGCTACAGGGAGCCAGTGGAGGGACTTTAAAACTGGTGTTAT
>CAEGAD010028693.1:0-16625 GCA_903067055.1 Poeciliopsis paucimaculata
AGAAGACCTGAGGGGTCTGGAAGGTTGATACAACAACAGCAGATCTTTTATATATTGTGGTGCTAAACCGTTCAGTGACATGACAAAGCTTTTTCTCCTGTGCTGATGATTTATTTAGTGTTTATTTAACCAACATACTTTATAATGATCTTTTGTTATAATCATTGTTGCTCCATATTATGAACAGAAAAGCCTAAGCAGGGACAAGGATTTTAAATTGGGATAAATTCTGTGTGCAGTTCCAATTCTATTCCCTCTGACAAATACATCCCAAAAAATATACATTCATTTTATGCTAATCTTGAAAGCAGCTGGTTTTATTTTTGTCTTACTATGTGAAGCATGCTGGTCAAATGAGATTCTTTGAAATGTGTTTTCACAACAAACTCGATCCCCAATTCTGTTGAGTGTGTGAACAGGAAGGCCGTCAGAACAAAAGAAGAAGAAGCCAGTTGCTGCCGAGCTCCAACAACAAGTTGTTCCTGTTGTTTTTAATTAATTATTAGATTTAAAAAACCTCATCAGAACATGTGTGGAAATTCTGTGGTTAAAAAAAATAAAAAAAATCCCAGAACACTTGCAAGTCACGAGTGAGTGATCTTCATATGATTCGATGACAGTTTTTCTTTATGCAACTTCCTGTGTGTGTCTTTCGCCTGGAAGGGGCTTGTGAGTCTGTCAGTCCTGCTGTGTCAACCGAAAGTTCCTGCTTTGTTTCTGGTCAGCGACTTCTCTTATTTCAACCAAATACGTTTGTGCTGCATAGGTTGCCTGTCAGAGACATTGTATTACATTGTATTACATTGTATTTTTAATCAAGATCAAAGTCATCAGCTGTGAACTAACTCATGTTTACCAGCCAGAACCATTTTATTTAAACCAGTTGGATGTTGGAAAAAGTTTTGCAGATGTATTTGTGTAACATGTTACATGTTGTTACGACTTTTACTTCCTCTAGATACTTCCTCTAGATAGTCAAGTTTGATCGTCTTCTCGGCGCTCCGCCAGGGGCCGTGGCCGACCCCCGGCGGGGCCGATCCGAGGACCTCACTAAACCATCCAATCGGTAGTAGCGACGGGCGGTGTGTACAAAGGGCAGGGACTTAATCAACGCGAGCTTGTGACCCGCGCTTACTGGGAATTCCTCGTTGATGGGAAACAATTGCAATCCCCAATCCCTATCACGAGTGGGGTTCAGCGGGTTACCCGCGCCTCTCGGCGAAGGGTAGACACACGCTGATCCGCTGTGATTCCAGAGGTCAGAAGCAAGTTGGATGTAAGCCGAAGACTGACTCACGTCTTCCTTTAAATGATGGTTCAACTGATAATAAACAGTCAATGGATCAGCTTGCAGCAAAGAAAGAGGAAGTAGGATTACCGGCCCCCATTTTGTAAAAGCATAAACAGACCGTGGCAGTCTGTCGCTGGATCAATAACATTAAGAGAGAAGCTTCACCTAAACAAGCAGGTCTAGCCCACTCAGTCAGATTAATGTTCCTGAAACTGAACAGAGGGTGAAAAAACGTGAAAACATGGAAATAAAAGAAGCTTTCACGTTAAAAGCAACACGTTTGAAATAGAAAGTAACTGTGTTGCAGAACAAATAATAAATTCAATAAGGTTATGTGGTCGAGACACAGAAAAAAAGGAACATTTGGTTTGTGTTTTATTTTCTTTATTTATCGTATTTATCATACGGATGCTTCCTTTCTACAAAAACAACATATAATATGTGCATAAATATTACAAATTAAACCTGTAATGTTCAATACAGAAAGTTTTTTTTTTTTCTCACTTCCTGACATTAAACTTTCCTTTTTAGATTAATCAAATTTAGATAAAATGATTTATCTTTGCTAGATGCCTGTTCTAGTGTTTGTTTGTTTTTATTTGCATTTTTTTATTTACTTTTTCACATCCATTAATTTCCATCCATTTCCTCAATACATGGTTTAAACTGGATCCAACAATGTGGATTTCTTTCCACCAATAGTTTGCAGACGTTCTGACCAATATATGACATGGTTAGGGATTATAGGTCAGATTAGAGTTTGGGTTAATACATCAGCATTTTCAGCATAATTTGAGCAAAATGACAACAAAGACAATGACAGGATTCGACCACATGCTTTATATTCAGTGTCCAGGTTTTTCACAGTGTAGGTCTGCTGAAATATAGATTTACATCCAGAGGCCACAGGTTCCCATAATGTCCTTAAAACAGGCCAGGTAACACAGCTTCTGGGTCAGGATCCTCACTCAGGCCGATGGACCTGTGTTGATCATTTATCTCATCGTTACATTTTAACCAAACATTTCTGGGCTGTGAGTAAAGTGTGAACGTTCTTCTCTGGACCAGAACTGACCAGAGCAAAGCATGAGCACATTTTGACAGGACAGTCATTTTTATACATTTCTTGGCATGAAGAGGAATTAAATTTATTCCTTACACATCATTTATCAGAGTTAACATTTAAAAACAAACAAAATGGTGTTCAAAAATGTTAAACTGTTAACTGCATAGACTCTGTAAAAGCTCCAGATCGGTGTTAATGTGGATTTGTCGACCTTTATATCTCTGTTTGAGGCTATGGGACATTGCGCCATTATTTCTACCAAGTCATCTTACCTCATGATGTCATCTATTTTGTGAAGTATTCCGGTTCCTCCCACAGCCAGACGCCCACGCAGCATGACGCCCGCACCCTGCTGCCTGGTTGGGACGCTGCTCGGAGGTTTCGCAACTTTTCCCTCTTTCCTCCAAATATAGCCATTTTCATTTTGTATCATTGTGTTGTCAGTGAGGGTGATGAGGCTGAGTACAGGGCTGCTGTAAACAACTTTGTCACATGGCGTGGGCTGACCCACCTGCAGCTCAATGTGACACAGACCAAAGAACTGGTAGTGGATGTGAGGAGGAGAACCAGGATGTCAGTGATTCCTGTTTCCATCCATACTGTATCTGGGACTCCACATCGACAATAAACTGGACTGGATTAAGAACACCAGCGCTTTCTTCAGGAAGGTCCAGAGTCACCTCCACTTGCTCAGGGCCTTCAGCCTCTGCCGGACCTTGCTCAGGATGTTTTATGAGTCTGTGGTTGCCAGTGGTAACCTGTATAGCAGGCTGAAGGTGGAGGACACCAAGAGACTGAGCAAAGTGACCCGCAAGGCCAGTGAGGTTGTTGGAGTGAAGCTGGACTCTAAACAGTGGTGTCAGAGAGGAGGATCCTGACCAAAGTACAGGTCATCTTGGACAACGAGTCTCATCCACTTCATGACCTGCTGCAGGAGCAACTTCAACCAGAGCCTGACAGCAACAACATGCACCACAGAGCGACACAGGGAGACACTTCTGGCTGTAGCATCAGACTTTATAATGTCCAACTCTGAGTGTCTTTAAATCTTAGTTATTGATAAGTATATCTACATGTACATTCTAGATAATTTTTTTTAAAATTCTGTCTACTTGTTTTATATTTAGGCCACATTTAAATTACTTACAATTTCACACTTACGTATATATTTTTTTTTAAAAATGCTGCATCACTAATTGTTATATTTGCACTTACTAATATTTAACACTTTGGATGGAGTAGCTTGTCAACAAATAAGGAATTTCCTTCAGGGGATCAATAAGGTATTGTATTCTATTATTATTAACTTTATTTTCATTAGACCACAGGAATATCTTTATAGATGGAGTGTCCATTGTTTGTTCAGGCTGGATCTACTAACAAAATGTTCTAATTCAATGCGATCAACTGTTCATTATTGCCACGTACTTGCACACATATGAATATAGAGAATGTGGCTTAATTGTCGTATAAAGTACCTTGAGATGATGAGTGAGTTTGTGTTGCACATTGACACTGAGTCAATTCTACTTGCACTCTGAAATCAAAGTAAAGATGAAACGAGTTTAACAAAAAGAGGAAAATATGTATATAAATGATTAGAAAATCTAGTTTTCTATAAATTACTGCAGACTTTTTAAATAATTCTTCCATTTTGCAGTAGATCTAAAATGTGTCTATGTTTGTAGAAATGTCCATGAAATGCTTTGCTTCTTTTATTTGCAGTTTAATAAACTTACATTAAAGAATAAAACAGTAAAATGAAGTCTGGCCTCTGCAAATGAGAAGGAAATAAACATTTGACTGAACATTTTAATGCAAATATATGAAAATTATTTCCCATCACTTTGTTTGAAAACAGATTTGACAGACAAATAAAGAAAAGCATCAAACAAAGGCTAACAAAATTAAAACTTGTTCAAAAATCTATTTTAAAGTTTGAAGCAGACATGGAAACCAGAGCTATAAGCAGAAGCTTAGCTACTTTAGCTTCACGTATTTAACCACATGTTTTACCTCTTCCTCTTTATTAGGTGCTTTAAAGAATGTGTGTGTGCGTAGGCATGGCTGTGTGTGTGTGGGTGTGGGCGTGTGTGTGTGTGTGTGTGTGTGTGTGTGTGTGTGTGTGTGTGTGTGTGGGTGTGTGCGGGTGTGTGTGCGTGTGCGTGTGCGTGTGTGTGTGTGTGTGTGTGTGTTTGGTGGTGGGGGCTGTTAGACAGATGGGACACCACAGACTTGAAATGAGTTGCAAGAAGTCACAGCTCAAGATTATCTTGTCATAATACAAGAGACACGGAAACTCACAGGACTTGATGGATTGTCTGATAAAGAACACATTTTAGTGTGAATTATGGCTCTATTCATTTCTAGACTGCAAACGATGGAGATGACAACAAAGTGGCATGAGAACCATTTACACCCAAACCTCCTGGTGCAGAGAAGCTGACTGATGCACATACAGCAAAGCCTCTCAGGCAAACCTTTATCAATGTTAACTTGCGTTATGTACCGTGAAATCGGGTCGTGTTAGTGTCAGCTCACTGACATGACTATGCAAATGTAGCAGTGGTGAATGTGTGCAGAACATATGATGTTATCTCTGAGGCGTTGCCATGCTAATGACTGGAATTTTACGATGTGTCCTTGAGATTCATGGAAGTCTGGCTCGGCCGGAGAACACGTTGATGCTACTCAGTAGGAGATGCATGGCATGAAATGTTGGAGCATTAATCACATAAAGATGTGAATACCATCTTTGCGGTGATAATTTCATACTGACTGACAGAAAAGCAGATATTGTGGCAGCATGCAGCAGTCGTTTGAAGTTTCAGAACAGGGTTGGTGAGGAAACTTTGAGCATTTCCTGTTCAATTTCTAAATTTGGGAGATTTTCTTACTTGCTTTGACTTGGAACTTGAACATAACATGTTCAACTTGAAATCAAACTGAAATAAATTTTTGTTTCAGTAACAAGTCAGGAAGCTCACGGACCATGCGGATGTTAAATGAACATCTGCAAACAAGCATCAGCAAAGCAAACCAATGACAAAATGTCTCATATACTACTCATGTAGTAAGTCTATATGAGTACAAAAGAGCAGAAATAACATTTACTCTACATCCTCCTCAAATGACGTCCTTAAAGTCAGCTGTTCAGTCGACCCTCACAGCAGGAATAGTAGTTTTTATCAGCAGGATGTATTTATAGCTCCGTGCTTGAAGTTAAGTTGTCTTTTGGTTTGTGTTACTTGTTACCTGTAGTCAGTATGGTAGCTCATATAACACATAAACAACCAAACTGGAACCATTTTGTCCTAAAGTTACCAGGAACGACTTCAAGATTCTCTTATCCAGTACAAATCTTTATTTGTTCTAAAGCTGCTGAACGAACAAAGAAGCATTCATTATTCCCCAAAGACTTTCTGCATTTAAGTAGTAATAATCCTTTAAATATTAATGCCAGTACTGCTTCTGGTGACAGAATGAGCTGTAAAACATTGGGCTGACCGGACAGACGACAACATTCCACATCCCCTCTAATCTGTGGTGTGGTGAGTCTGCCTGAGGACAGGAGCTGTGTGATGTGTATCTAAACCAAATCTCCAGGCCACACCCCGCAGCTTTAAGTCTGTATGCCGTCTATTGTCATGCATCCACAGCTCTGGGTGGGGCAGCTCTTTACAATTACAGTCATCGACCTCGGTAAACATGAGGAGCAGGGCAGGTAAAACAACCATTCCACTTTAGTGTCAGTTCAGTCCCCTGCATGAAAAGCCATCAGTGAGTTTCTTCTCAGCCTGTGTCACTTCAGCTGCACTTCAGATACAAGCTAACAGAGACAGAAGCAGATGGAAGTCTGGCCGTAAAACAGCGAGCCTCACTAGGGCTGCAGGAGGCACCAAACCACGAACGTCTACCCTCAACTTAACTAAACTCCTGATCTGTTCTTTACAATTCAGTTACTCATTATTTAAAATATACAGCAACGTAAATGTCCTGCAGAAATATTGAGATTGATTTCAGAAATTTGCGAGAAAATCTTGAAAATTTACTCCTTTTATTTCAAACTTACATTGGCCATGATTTTTACATTAGCTTGTTGTAAAAATAAGTTAATGTAAATATTCAGATGTTTGTCTTTGTTTTTTTTGTTTGTTTTTTTCAACAGTGTAGATTTATTTCTCAGTGCTCGTCAATGGGACGGTCATTTTCAGCTCTGAAAACGCCAGAGTCCAAAACAGCACCTCTAATCCTGCAGCTCTTTGTTATGAACACAGAACATTGCCAAAAACCTGCAAGCAGACACACACAGACACATCTGAGGTTGGCTTCAGTTCCAAGAACACCACGTCAGGTAAGGTGTGTCGGTAATACCCACAGGTTTGATCGTTATCACTGCAGGCTGTGCTTTCAGTTTCAAGACTGACTGTTGTTTTTTGACACACTTCTGAGTCTAACTTACAGAAAACAAATGAGAAGATTTGTGGTTCTCTATTTGTAAAGAACTACAAATAGTCTGAAGAACATTGATCCTCCTGGAACCGGTTAGCGTCAGAGACCTTATTCATACGTCTGGTAGATTGAAGAAGAAAGCAATTTATACTTTTACCAACATGTTTCCTCTGACTGGGAGTAATACCAGTGTTTTGGAGCTGCCCAATCAGAGTGACGAAAATGAAAGAAAGGATTATATGTGAATTACTGGTCTCAGATGGAGGCAGTATCGAATTCAACCTTAAAAAAGAAATGAGTGAAAAACTTTATCTACTCCAGACTCATACCAGCTTTAGCAGCAGAAACTTTCAGAAATCCTCGTCCCCATCAGTCTCTTTAATGGGTGTGGATTATGTGGATGTGCTACTCAGTTTTAATGTGCTTGGAATCGTTGTTTTGTTTCTGTCAACATAACTCTTTTATCTTTAACCTCCAACAATCCCTAATCCTCAGAGCTGTGCAATACATCAGCATCCGAAACTCACATGTCCTCAGTAGAAAAGGCAACCGTTGCAAGCAACTTGTACTTGTTGTTTTTCTAATCAAGACTTTAACCTGCCCAGGCCTGTAGAATATGAGACAGACTTCTCCAAAGCTTTTCAATATGCTGATGTTTTTTGGGTTTGTTTTTTTTTTTAGCATTTTATGATTCATTTATTTGTCAGACTCATGGCCCACATAGACATGAAAAGATCAAATATAATGATACACAACACATGAAAACTTTTATAGTGTGGCCTTATGGGTCCAACATTTGGATTGAAGTGCTTAGTGAAATTAAATTTCTCTGTTTTTATTAATGGATCACTTCAGGACTTGATGAAGTGATCAAGTCCTGATCACTTCATCAGGAGTGATGAAGTGATCATCACTTCACATCACTTCAGGAATTGATGACTGAATGTTCTGGTAATCAGAGGCTTTGAACTTAAAGAAAAACGGTCTACCTTCGTCACCGTAACAGAGTGTGCATAATAGAAGAAAAATTCATCTGCTTTCAGCAAAAACTAACCATAAACACATCATGTGCTTTACTTCGGGATTTTAGTCAAACAGTGTGTGTTGTTGGTTTTGTACAACAGTCAGTTTAAGAGTCAGTGCTGTAGATTCTTTGAGTCTGACTGCAGCGTTGCTGCAGGAGACTTAACTTTGGATTTAACTCAAAGCAACAAAGCAGAACCAGGATAAATCCACAGGCAGGTCGCGACTCGCAGAGACTCATTTTTGGGAAAACAACAGAGCCTGAGTCACCAGACTTACTGAGTAACTTTGTGTCACCATGTGTGACTGGACTTTCACAACAAAACCAGTAAAACCAGCTTCAACAAAAGGTCTGTTGAAGGTGTGTTGAAAACAGACTTTAGCTCTGTGAATCAAAAACAGCAGGTTTCATCTCCATCTGCTGGACAAGCACAGATGTAACAGGCAGGATAATGTCAGGTTCTACCAGGTGAACCAAGTGTTCTTCCTCATGTGTGTCCTTGTTTGTCAACAACACCTAGAAGGTTTGGTAGACAAAAACTAAATTTTAGGATCCTGACATTCTGTACACTCCCCTTGTCCTAAGCGTCAAAAATGACCCGTCCTAACAAAAGCCCCAAAATAAAGCAAATTAATTTAATTTTAAATCCAAAATCTATTTTGCATGATGAAACAATCTGTTATTTATCAATTCAAGGCAATTTAATACATTTTTAATCACGTATTTTTGTTACACAATACAAAAAGACGATCAACAGTATTACACTGTTTTGTTTTGTTTTTCCTTTTTACCACAAACCAAGTGTTGTAGCAGTTTGTTTTTCTTTACACAGTAAAGGTTTATTATTGTAATTGTACAAATGTGAAGTTATTACTTCTGAATTAATTACACTGAAAGGGAACAAAAAGTCAACGATTGGGAACTTTTTGGTCAACAGTTCGTTCCTTGACAAAAAATGTCACTTTTTTAGGAAGTGAAATATAAAAACATCTCTCGTAACACAACAAAACAAAATGTAGCTTGATTTTGTGAGCAATTTCACATCGGCTCTTATGTTGTGTCTCATAAATATATGAGATGTTCAACACAAGATGAAGAATATCTTCTGTTCAACATAAAGTGTTGAACTTTTACCAAGTTCACATGTTGAACATCATCAATCAGCCAAAGAACATCCTATCCCACGTTGAACTTAAGATGAAGAACCATGAGGTGGAGATGTTCTTCATCTTATAAAGATGCTCTTATGTTGAACATCTTCAACATAAGACGAAGAACATCTTATGCTTAACTCCCCACGTTGAACGTAAGAGGACAAACATCCCACATTGAACACAAAATGTTCAACTCAAGATGTTCAAGATGCCATATGAAGACGCTCCTACGTTGAACATCTTCGGCACAAGAATTTGTTCAACATAAGATGTTCAACTTCTTATACTGAAGATCCCATGTATTGCAGTACATATGGGCTCTTCAGCAAATAAATAAGCTGGTTTTACAATAACACCAGCAAAACCAGCTTATTTATTGATTTTTAAAAGTTCTTGATGGCCTTGCCCTGCGTTATTTATCTAAACTATTAAGTCTTTCTGTACATGGGACATGGGAGATCTCTGAGGTCATCAAATCAAGTTTTATTAAACTTTCTGACCCGTTTTAGACCTTTCCTCCATCTCTGACCCGGGCATCTTTAAGTCCAAGTTTAAGGCATTAAATACTATGCAGAATAGAGCCACTTTCCTTATTTCTAATGTTGATTCTATTGTTCCCTTGTTATTTTTTACTGTAAAGTGCTTTGGTCACCTTAGTTGGTTATTATGAAGCACTGTGTGAATCAATTAATTTCCAATCAATAGATGCCCAAAGGTTCAGGTAAAGTCCTAGTGTAGTTAAGAAAACTCTGCACCTTTATGTTTGTGTTGGTAGGATGGAATATGACATCTATTAGTTGGAGTCTGCTGGATGTTGTGGAGACTTGCTGACACCAAGGTGGTGTGCTTAGCTGCAGTTCTTCAGCAGTGCTCTCCTCTCACTGCATGTCCAGCCTGGTGGCTTAAATTAAATTTGCCTTTCTGTCATATTTATAACCCAGGGAAACAGAAAGTCATTGATTACTGATTACAGGTTCTGAGACTTTCTGATCGACTTACGAAAGTTAAGCATAAAGTATAACATTCCACATCCATTTTTGGCACCTGCTCATTGACAAGGGTTTGCTGCAGTCATTGACTTTGACATACCACCAACTGGCCTAATAAGCTACAGTATTTTATTAGAATTGCAATAAGTGTAATTGAATTAACCCTCATTTATATTTAAGAGAAATATTTTTTTTTATCTTAAATAGTTTTTTTCTATCTTATAGAGAGATGATAAGAGATTGTTAAAAATGTATTACTTTGTCAAAAACAATTTTATGTTAGTTTAATTTTTCCCCCAGGTGGACATAGGATTTATTAAAATTTTCCATTGTGAGCTGTGGCTACAGCAAACGATGAAACCATTATAAGGTTCTTACTTTCTAAGTAATATGCCCAGCAAGTTGTTTTAACCCATTAACTCAAAATTTATTGCTGAATTTGATAAATATTTTAAAATGTATTGTGACATGCGACACTTGTTCAGAAGTTGAAACAAAACAAAACAAAATTTTATTTGCATTTAAAGACACAAATTTGAGTCAAGAAACAGAAATAGCATACAGTTTATTCCCAAAGTAGGTTTTACAAAAGTATGAAGCATAAGATAAAACAAAAAAAAAACTTGCAAAGACAAATGACATATAGACATTTGAAAATACCTTTATCTCCCACAGCAATATTCAATAAATTAGAATATTAGTTCATATGCGGCTTGTTTCTCAGATTAAAAGTGAATTTTAAAAATAACAACCGTACTTTTCTTTCATCCAACATTTCTATAGTGAAAATATTTTTATTGGTCTGATGTCGTGTTATAATTTTAAATATGTTTTCATTATGCATTATGGATGCAGAAAATGATCTAAATCAACAGAAATAAAGGCTTGAAAACATCAGTCTGTGGGGAAATAATGTATAACGTGTTTGACAAAATGAAATGCATAAAATGTTTAATAATATTCTAGTTTAGTGAACATGCCTAAGCTTACATTGACCCCTCATGATGCTTCATGCTAATCACCAACACATAAATCTGAAATATGGGAAAATATTAGAAATATTAGACGTCTGATAACAACAAGACAACATTATGCATTCTAAATGTACATTTACAGAATGCTCCTTTAAAAGTTCTTGAAGAACAGTCAAAGGTTGATTAGAGACATAAATGGATCAGATTACATATCACACTGTATTATTAGTTCCTGTTATTGTAGTCATTCCATATAGACAATATAGAGGACCAAATAGAAGCAACTCTAAGCTATAAACCTTTACCCGATACCAACAGCTGCAGAAAAAAATCACATTCTTGTTTCACCTTCAGGGAAATGAAAACCTGCAAAGATAACTGAAAGATAGTTTAACTAAGAATAAATGGAGAGAAGCAAAGATTCCTCTTAAGCACACTTTTCACACAAACACAAATTTTTATGTCAGGTCTCCTCCACAGCAGAAAAGCTCATCATATAGGAAGATCTCAGTTCTATTCAGAATCTCTGAAGTGACTGAACACAGAGCCGTCTGGCAGCTGGAGCTTCGTCTAGAGAGACAAATTTGCACAGGTGAACCGAAGTGAACAGAGCGCACACGTTACATCTCACATGTCCTCCCACAGACCATCATCATAATGTGATATAATGTAATCATCAGTGACAGCTGTGTATTCACTGACAGACAGGGACTCTGGAACGTTTCAATGTGTCCATGCCTTCATCCTCTGCAAAGGTCAACCATTTCACAGGGTCAGTGAGGATGTTGTAGCTGATCCACCAATACGGAGATGGATCCAGGTTGAACCAATACAACCATGAGGCAGTGAATGGCCTAATGCAAGTCCGTCATGTTCGTGGAAATGCCTTTTCTGACCCTTTTCTGTTGGTTGGTTTGACTCGAAACATATTCGATGTAGGTGTTCAAAAGAACTGAAAGATCAAACTCTGGTGTAAGGATATCAAATAGGTCTTGACTCTGAAACAGTCAAATCAATACAAGCTGCTGCAAAACAAGGACATGTCATCATCCCTCCACCACCTGCTTGACTTTCAGCTGCAGGTGTTTATAGGTTAGTATCAGGGGCGTTTCCCCTCATCTCTATTTGGTCTCACTTGTCCAAAGAATATTGTTCCAGAAGTTCTGTGCTTGAATCAGACTCAGTTTTTGTTATGCTGCCGATTTTTAGGAGAAGGGACTTTCTCAATCCAACACTGCATTTCAGCATCAAACTCTCACACATGAAGTACTGGACTTTCTTTTACCTGAGCGAGCTTGAATGGGTGGGTTGCTTTTCAGTTCTCCATGACAGATAACGGAGCTGTGGAAAAACGCTTCCTCCTCCTCTTTGCTTCGCCAGCCTGAGACATGGATGCCTGTGGATTAGAAGGAGTCAGAGACATCTGAATGGATTGGATGATCCATTTGTGAATATCATGTTTCCTGCTAACTGAGCCACTCTTTCACAAACCCAGTTGATGAATCCTGGCATCCTGGAATATTCCCTTTTCATCAGGGAAGATATTATTTGAATCCCAGGTTGTTGCGTTGCCTTGGTAGTTTAATTTCATTCTAGTTTCGTTATTATTTTGTGTTCTTTTCGCATTTTGGTTAGATCTGTCTTGTTCTTGTTTCCCTTTAGTTCAGCCCTTCTTAGTGTTTCTAGTTTTGTTTATTCCTTATACTTTTTCTTTTCACCCTCATTTCATTATGTCTCTTTAGTCAAGATATCCTGTAGTGTTAGATTCATTTCCTGTTTCCCTGTCTGCTCTCCCTCACCCCCTGTGTTCTCTCTCTCCCTCCTCAGCCTGCCTCCTTCTCCCTTCACTCACACCTGCTATCAGCTGGTTCATCAGCCCATGTCTTTGGTTCTACCTTCAACCTCCCCAGTATTTAAGTTGCTCACTCTCGTTCACTTCTCGCCGATTCATCTCGTCACAACCCTGTGCCTCTCCTCAGCCACCTTGTGGTTCCTGTCTGAAATTTGCATCTCAAGCCAATTTTAGTAGTTTCTGAATCTGAGATGTTTTTCTCTGCTGGATGCCAAAGATCTGGCATGTCTTTAGACATGGCTGATTAAGAAATGGGAAGCTATGTGTTGCTTCAGTTGGAGTTAAATAACTTGTTGACTGATAATCACTAGTGATGGGGAATCTGACGCCAGTCTTCGAGTAAAAAGGGGGCGTGTCAGATGAAGCCCCACTTCGATCCTTGTGTCAAGTAACGTGACTGGCAACAGATGATGCCTCACATTGCATGGGTTACGTGACTGCTTCATTTTGCATGTCGGTTTTCAAAAATCAAAGCGTGATGAGCCGTGATGGAAAAGAGGACTGAAATTGAGTAGCAGTGATGTAACCAGAGTAAAAAAAAGTCAGTCATGCAGTAAATAACTGGCTTGTACTCACAGAGTTTGCTATCACGGTCAGAGTTACTCTAACTTGCGCAAATAAAGCTGTGCTGCCTTTGCCAGCAGAGTCTTCCGCTTTGACCAGCAGAGTGAACTGAGGGTGTTTCTGTTGGATGAGACAGGAGTAAGGCCATCAGAGCAGCTGAGCACAGGCTGATCATTTCAGCTGGGAAGCAAGGTTTTTAAGAAGTACCTCTCTATTCAGGCCATCAGTACTAAGAGTGATGGCTCCAGAAACTGGGTTGATGGTAAACATGGAGGGTTCCGCTGGTTCCTGGCTTATGATGCTATAGCGAATCTCTGAGTTTTCAGTATTTGGCTCATCAGCATCCGTGGCCTCCACTTTAATCACCTCAAAACCTGCAGAAAGAACATGAAGAGAAGGCATTGTGTTGCAATGCTCAAAGTTAGCAAATAGAAATATATCTGCTCATTGTGCAGTGTTCCTCAGTAGGCTATATCAGATAAAATTGTGTGTTTTTTTGCGAGAATAATGACAAAGATGTTATGATGCATAGTGGAAGCAGAAATGCTTGAATTTACTTTTAAAATAATAAATCACAAGGAGGAATTATTCTTGCAATATTAGCATTGGTAGCCATAACCTGGTACAGCACATCTCTCCTTCAGTGGTTAATGTATGTTCTACATTTTCCCATTTTAAATAAAAAAATAATTCAAAGTCACTGGCTATGTTGCTGCGATCCCAACAGATAACGGCAGAAGACTTTTCACTAATGCAAGACTTGCAGCATGACTCCAGACTGCAAGGAGGCCACAGCCAAGGCAGAGCTGACATTGGTCAGAGGTTACTCATAAACCATGTGTTATCTATTTTTAAAAACTAATAGATACTTTGAATATTTCAATTTTCTCGTTGGATTTCCTCATTTTCTACATGATTTTCTTGTATTTTCTTTCCTACTTTCTCTTTGTTTCGGTCATAGGTTTGATTGTAGCCTACTGACAGTGTACCTATGGGTGAGGCTTCAGGCACTTCTCCCTCGTAGGTGACTTTATTAAAAACAGGTGTGTTGTCGTTCTGGTCGGCAACTTTGACCACAGCCTGTGTCTGTCCTACTGTCGTCCCTCCATCCTCTGCCACAGCATTTACCTGCAACTGCACAAACACCGATTAGGAAGTAGTGTGTCATTTTCGATATCAAAGTAAACACGATAAGAAACACTTCATGGCTGCACAACCCCACCAACCAATCAAACGTTATTTATAGAGCATTTTTCATACAGTCAGGAGTATTGCAGGGGTTGAAAAACAAAAGGAAAGGCATGAAAACACTAAAGACGCCATTTTTAATCACCTCATATTAAGGATTTTTATTTCACTCACATAGACTTGTGCAACACATCTATCATCACAATCACAGTGGCCGGATTACGAACAGCCGGTCGTTAAGCACACTGCAACTTTAAATGACTCTGAATCCTTTTTGGATGCTTCAGATCGTATGGGGAGGTCAAAGTCAAGTCGGTGATTTTGTTTAAAAAATAGAAAAAACATGCAGGGTAAAATCAGTCTGCATCATTCTGCTTTGAGACTTGGATGACATTTGCTGACTGATTACATTTTGTGTGTTAATTTAATATATTTTTTAATAACTTTATAATTGTTCCTCCATATTAATATGTCCTCAGGTGTTTTATAGAAGAAATGGCAGGGTTGAACATTGACCATCAAACACACACTGATCTACTGCTAGACAGCAGGGAGTTGAAAAATGTTACATGACAGCAGGATGAAGGTACAGAATATCTTACTGTGTACTTGTCCTGGTTCTCTCTGTCCAGTCCCTGTGTTACAAACAGATGACCAGTGTCTCTGTCCATGGTAAAGAGACCAACAGGAGGCTGATCTGCTCCTGGACCACGGAGGCTGTAAATGATCTTCTTTGTTTCATCCTCATTAAAGCGAATCTGGTGCAAATGATACGGGGACCCAGATAGGCTGACAACAATGCTAGTTAGGAGGCTATAAGTATAAATATATTACAGAAGATTAGTTTAAAATCTCTAAGGCAGAGAACTGTGTGTTCACCTGACAAACTCAGCTCTGCTCTTTACTGCAGGACATTTTCACCCCATCACAGTGGCATAGACACATGTCTTTGCGTGTTTTATAAAAAATATTTTAGATGAAACAAATGCACAGGTATAAAGGACGTGTAGAGAAGTTACCTGAGCCAGCTGTAAAGGAAAGGGTCCGATTCCGTTCTCAGGAACTGTAATGTCAGGAATAACCCAGCCAGTCTGTGGAGAGCAAAGCTGTCAGTGTTCTATGTCCGTTCTTCAATGCTTGCTGTGTCGTACTCACAGGGGAAGAACTATCAGTTATAGTTAGGATGACTTTGGCTCTTCCAGTCAGCCCCTCGCCTCTCATGTCAGCAGCTACCACTGTGAGTGTGTACTGCGGGTGTTTCTGTGACGAAAGATGCAGCTACTTATTTACAATCTCCACTGGTTACAAAAAGCCAACAGACTTCACAGAAATGCAGGATTGTCCAAATTCTTACAACGAGCTTACAAATAGCTTCTTTCTAAACTGCATCAAAATGTAAAATAACTTACGGTTCTAATGGCTGTAATGGAAAAGGAAGTGCAACTAATCAACAGAAGAAGCTACCCAGTGGGAAGAGTGGTTTGGGGGTGTATTTCTTCAGTACCAATAGGTCAGATAGATGGAGCTAAACAGGAGAATCCTGTAAGAAAACCTATTGGATGCTATAAAAGGCTTAAGCCAACAAATTCCAACCTGGAGTGATTCAGTCTAAGTATTGACTCAGTTGAATAAATGACACGGTTGTAGTTTTGATGAAAACATTTGAAAACCATCTGATAAATGTCTCCCACTTTTGCTATGACTGTGTGCTATGACTTCCACAATTATGCAAATGCACAGGTATAAAGGAGGTGTACTCACACCTCCTTTATACCTTATACCAGGACCAACACAACACAATACGTTGTGTTGGTCCTGTCCCACAAAACACAAGTTTGAGGTTGTGATGTGACAAAATGTGAAAACATATGTGTCCAAACACTCCAGTCACCTTTTACATAACAATGTTATGGATCTGATTGATTGATATTAATTCAATCATAAAACAGTCATTAACTTTTTTTTTTTTTTTTTTTTTTTTTTTTTTTTTAAAAATTTTTATATTTAAAAATATAAAAAAAAAAAAAAAAAAAAAATTAATATTAAAATGTACAAAACCAGGTTTTGTTAT
>CAEGAD010028701.1:0-21418 GCA_903067055.1 Poeciliopsis paucimaculata
CCTCCCCTCGCCACCACCCACAAAACAACAACAACAAAGCAAAAAAAAAAAAAGGAATCCATAAGAGGGAGCTGCCAAAAAATTATAAAACCCTTGACTAAAAGGAATCTTTCAAATTTGTATGCATGAGTTTAAATGAAAAAAAAAGGTGCTTACTCTCCATTGACTGGAGATGCAAATAAGCAGCATAAACTCATTGATTGCTACCCCATGCAAAGAGCCATGTGGCCCACATCATAAAGAGCTATTGCACCAAAGGATACTTCCACTTGTAGCCTAAATAAGTTGGAATTCAAACAGCAAAATTTCAGTAGATAATCCAGTTTCTGTCTAGTAAATTATATGTCAAGTATGTTTACTTGATTTGTAGGAGGAGCTTGTTGTTTTTAAAAGCAAAATACATATGGGAAATAGAGAAAATGCTAATTCATTAACAAATTCAATTTCTGATTAAATATCTTCCTCTTAGATGAGAGATACCACCAACGTTATTAAAAAATATCCTAGAAACCTGTTATTTGTCTTTCCATTGACTTGTTTTGTTTCGTCTTCTTCTAAGTTGTGTTTGTGTTAGCAACCACCACACCTTCTGCTCCATCTCAATGGCTGACTCATTCTGAAGCATTCACTTTAAATAATATTATTTAAAGACCAGAGAAACTCCACCACAACCTGTTGATGGAAGGCTGCTTATTGTGTTATGTGGTTTTAAAAGAGTGAGTCACAAAAAAATAAGAGGAAAAATTTATTAAAAACATGTCTACGTTTTCTTTCAGTTGTACAATTTTGTTTCCTTTCCATGTGTTCTTTGGCGGTTAAAAGAACTGCAATTTTAAGACACTTATCTTAAAATCAAAATTGTATGTTAAATCTAAATTTATTAGATTTTTTTCAAAGTTTCTGAAGGTTCCTTTTATTCGTTTTCCTTGAAATTTGCAGGTTGCAGTTTTGGAGTCTTCGTCATTTTGTACTCAACTTGTTTGGGAAGGAAAACTAGCCGTCTTCCACTAGATAATTGACAATGAAAAGAGCTCTGCGTCTCAAAATCTACTACCAAGTAGGGGGTCATAATTTGTCACGTTTCACGTGGTCATCTGGCTAAAATGAGAAATAAAACCTCAATTAAAATAAGACTTACTATAAAACTAATTGCAATTAAATGTCAGAGTTAAGGCTTTTTATGAAGATTTCATGTAATCCTTATTTATCCAGGTTTAGTTGAATTAAAATCTAAACCAGGCCATTTATTTATCAATATACTGTGTCTAAAAAGAAGAACTCATCGCCTGGGGTGTTTTCCCTTTTGCTTTGTGGTAAAGTGCACAAGTGTCGGTAAATGACGGACAAAATGTCTTTCCCACAAGTGACAGAAAGGTGCTAAAGGAAATACATGGACGAATCAGGCCCTTGTGCACTTTAACTAGGCCAACAATCTGGTGTCTCTGGTTGAAGAATGAGCTAAGCCATAAAGCCGACCTGTGGATTTTCCACTTTGTTTACATCCTGACAGTCACCTACGACTATTAGATATTATGTTCAAAAGAATAAGATATCAGAAACAAGTGGCTTAAATTAGCCTTAAATGTTTTGTGTCTTCTTCTGGGAGAGTAGTACACATGGTAAGAGTTGCATTATTCTCCAGTCAGAGAACGAGGTTTAAGCGTGTTTTTGACTTTTCCAGATGAAACCATTCAGTTAAGAGAAAAACATGCTGGTGGGTCACCTGCATAGTCTGGGACAGATCCTGTCTCTGGTAAAGTCATTCAAATCACTGATGTAGGTCAACAAAGCCCCCTTCTCTTAACCTTAGCCAGCCCCTACAGGTTGTTTGGGTGTGCGCGCGTGCGTGTGTGTGTGTGTGTGAGGGCACCTCCTGCTTCCTCTAAGGGCTGACTCAGCAGTGGTGAGGTGATAAAAGCTTTGATAAACAGGGGTGCTGATGTGTCAACCCAGACACATCAAGATAGTAAAGGAAAACAACCTGAGAACTGGGCTTGGTGGTGTGTTGTAAGCAACCCGAGTGTGTATGTGATATCAGGGCGCCCACATATCCCTGCTCTTCCATGCACGTTGCGTGTTTTGAAACTATTGCTGCTGTAACATAAAGCGTATCTGATTTCACATTCTTGAGTCTGTTGTTAATTGTTTATAGATCATATTTCAGTCACAAATTTTGGTAGGTTTTTGGGGTGCAGACTTTTAAAGCAGTTTAGCTTTATGATTGTAATCTGATTTGTTTATTAAAATACACTGTTCCGCAAAGTTTAATGTGATGATATTTAAATGTCTGCCAGTAAAGCAGTTGCTGCGCTAAACAACAGCGCAGCAACCTGTTTAGTTAGTTTTATAAGGCTCTTTTTTCAAGACCATTTTGGTAATTTTATGTTTGTAAAAAAGGTATTTTATACCTAAGAACATAACACTCGACATAACAGTTTTGTTTTCTTGCTAGAATTTGCACAAATGATGTAGACAATCTTCAAAATGTTCAAATGTTATGTATATCTTAACCTAACTGTTGTTTATACTGGGGAAACTCTGTTTTATAGTCAACAGTGTGAAAACTCCACAAATTGGGCCCCACAAAAATTTTAATGAGACAAGGTAACCTCAGCAAATAAAAAAAGTTGTCTTTTACAAGGGAAAAAGCTATCAAAACCAACCTTTCCCATTGTGAAAATTGTAATTGACCATTAAATCTGGTTATGCCACCCTTGGAGGCAACAATTACCATCGAGTGTTGCAAATATCTGTCAATCAGGCTTAAACATTGATGAGGAAACAATTTGGCAAATTTTACAGAATGGTTTTAATTTCAGCCTCCTTTAAACATTTAAATACTTTTCTTAGCTATTAAGAGACGGACTACCTGGTGTACTTTGGATCAAAGACCTCCTGCAAAACCCATATGTGCTTCAGATTAAAGTCATGGCATTGATTCGTAGACATGCTCTCTCAATATTTTCTCACAAAAAGTAAAATATTTGGCTCCATGAATTACAGCAGGTTGGTCAGGTTCTGAAGCAGCCCCATACTATTACACCAGGTTTGACTCTGTTGTGATGCTGTTTTTGTAAAAGTCTGTTAGTTTTATGCCAGACATAAAAGCATATGACTTCTAAAACTTTTCAGATTCTCGTTGAGAGTCCACAGAGAAAAATTCCAAAAGCCTTGGCCCATCAATGTGGTTTTTGGTAAGTGTAAGTTGAGTCTTTGTATTCTTTCTGGTCAACAGTGCTTTTTACCTTAGAGCTCGCCAACGGGTGCTACTTTTACCTGCTCTCTTTCTTATTATTAAATTATAATTTTTTAGTCTGAGGCAAGTGGGGCCTGCAGGTCTTTGGATGTTGTTTAATGACCTCTCGGAGGATTTGTTGATATGCTCTTGAGTAATGTTGGGAGCTCTGCCAGTCCTGGGAAGGTTCACCTCTGTTTTATGTTTTCTCCATTTGTGGATAATGGTTGTTACAGTGATTCGACCCCTTCCCAACTAATAGATGTTGGTGACTTTGTTTCAACTTTTCCTTTTAAACCAAGGCATTATGTTTTGTTTTTTGTCATCTTGTCATGCTGTTTTCAAGTCATTTTTTCATTCTACAGATCTGTATGAAAATGAATTCATGATTTAGAGCCATGTTAATTTGTAAAGGTTTTTCTTACCCTTTAAATGAAGTAATTATTTGAAAGACTGACTAATATTAAACTGTGTTTGATGATCTGAAACATTTAAGTGGACAAAACAGGAAAATGCTGTAAGAACCCCCTCTCCTCCATGAAGTTAAAATGGCCAAAAACCTAAAAGTAGAAAATGGCAAACAGATAAAAGGTTGAGCACCTATTTTAAACAATGCCATCTTATCCTATTTAAAATTTCCTTTAAAATATAGGATTTGTTTGACTTGAATTATTGCCAAAAACAGGACAATCCTTTTATTGTTTTATTGCAAAATTAGAAGTATAAAAATTACTTTTTAAAATATCATTGTACGTTTGAACACAGTTTTACTGATTATTTTGAAAAGGAGGAAGAAGATCGGTAAATCTAAATCTTTGGGTCAATTCTGATCAACTGTTATGCTGAAATATTCAAATGGTTGCTTGTTTAGAGGCTCTCTTCTCTATTTAGATTGATATAAGTCAATTTTCATGTGTGTATTTGCATGCAACCATGCCTTCCATTGTGCCTTCACTTCAAACCTCAGCTTCCACAGCCTCATATTTCATCACCCTTTTAGTCTAAACAACCTTTTTTGTTGTTTACCCAAAACAAAAAGAGGTGCGGACAGACGCATGAAAGCACTCTCTCACTCAGCGCATCGCTGCAGACCTCTGTCTCTCTCCTCTGCCCTGATCCATGACCCCGCTTCCATTTGTCTGCATTAGCCGTACTAACACCAGCCTGGCTACCTGTGTCGATCTTCGCTAGAGGAGAGATGTGCTGAAGCACGCCCGTACGGGTCACCCTTCAGGGGAGCGCAGCAACAGTCTGGCCTATCGCTGCCGATCTATTTGCGACAGCCATCGGCACCTCGGCAGCTGGAGCAGCCTTGAGTAATGATGACTTAATAAATGGTGACACACTGTTGGCAGTGGAATGGGATGCCCATTGACAAGGAGCTTCCAGAGGCTTTCAGCGCCTGATGGTAAAAATAGAGAAGGACATGAGACACTCGGCTTGTGAGGACGGAGCGAATGGTGGACAGGCGTCAGAGAGGTCTGGGTGTGTGGCCAGTGTCAATGTGCTGTTACTGATATGATGGTGTATCTTCATCCTGTATGCTGGTAATACTCCTTATGCGTGTTGAGGAAAACGATTACGGTAACACAACCCCTGATGTCCATCTTATGAAGAACATCGGAAATATTCCACCCTGTGCTTTGCCCTGATTGGCCTTTGACCTTTTTTAGCACTTGACTGCAGACCACCCGGCTCACTTCCTAACTAATCCCATATTCCTGCAAACACATCATTTGTAAGTGCTGCCTTCGTAAATGACACATGAAGTTCAAGGTATGGGCAACCATCATTTCCGTGACGGTGAGGGAGTTTCTCTTCCTGCTCACTTCCTGTTCTCTAACATGACATCCTGTCACATGTGAACTGGGGCCGCACACAGCAGCCCCTTACTCAGCAAAGGAAATTAGAGTTGAAGAGACAAGAAGGTGGACACAGGAAGGGCAGTAGCATTTACTAGGAGTTATGGCTTAGCAACATTTCCTCATGTGTGCAACTTAGCTGACAAAATGTTAGCATAAGAGTGGGTTCATTATAAATTCACGTGTTAATGAAATTATTTTGGAAGGGATTGCCATGTAGTTACAAAAAGTCAAGTAAAATGTTTTTTACTCGTCCTTTATTTTTGAAGACTTAAAGTATGTTAACATGGTTCTCAAAACCGAATTCCAACGCTTTCAGCTTATCTACACAGTACGTTTTGTCAAAACAGCAGATTGTTTAAAATCAAAAGACTTTTAATCGAGACATGGTAGTTGAATAAAAAGTGAAAATAATGTTGAAACATTATTTCAACATTATTTTGTGTTAGCTTCTTTGGCGCTTTGGAAAAAAGCAAATATTGATTTCTTTCAATGGGGTGATTTGAGAATATCAGAGATGTTTTATACTTCGTGGTGGCACGTTAAATGACACCTGTTAAATAACAGAGAGTCTTGATAATGTTGACAAACACCTTGTAGAAATCTCAGTGGTCTGGCTGCTACACCGTTGATAAATGTTGCCATCCAAGGGTAATCTAGCTGTGTGTAAATATTTACCAAAACTTGTAAGCATGGAGGAGAATTATGGACATATCTATTTTGAAAAATGGAAACTTTGAAATTATATGTGTTTTGTGGTGTGTGTCTGCAAAGCAGGACACGATCTCATCTTGTATCGTACATTTTAAGATTGAAGGTAAAGATCTACCTCGATTACAATAAAATATTTTTTTTTATTTTCCGACAATTTTAGGAAATTGAAATGATTGTGAAAGAGAAATATCCAAATGCCCAAGTTTTGTGACATGCTGACCTCCTTTCTAAAAGATGCTGCCATCTGTCCAGTCATGTCACAAACACCTGTATTTGCACATGCTTGCTCTTTGAGCTCCACTCTTACTATTCAAATAAAGCAATGGTGTCATTAAAATCTATTCTGGAGCTCATTAACAATGTTTCTTCTAGCCCAGAAGAGCCAGAAACTCTGGTAGAGGGAAATGGAAAGCTCCCCTCCCCATTTCATGACTTCTAAAAAGGTCAGCAGGTCAGCCTGCAGGTTTACAATAGGGTCAAGCAACCCTATCATGTGCATGACAGAGCTTGGGCAATCTTAGCAAAAGCCCTCCACCTACACATGCAAAATCCTGGCTTTATGTGCACATCCAGTTTCAGCATCCACTCAAGAGAAGGATGTGAATGAGAGCATAAATAAACAAAAGTGGAACCACATGGGAAAGAAAGCACTACACAGTTGTAACATCTGCTTTCCTGACAGAGGGATGAATGACAGGAAGTTGTTCAGAGTATTGTTGAAGTTCCATCCATCTTCTGATGACATAAGTTACCCATGGAGCCTCGGCCCACCAAGATGTGTTCAACATACTCGTCTGATGACGATGCTCGTCTGATGACGACGCCACTCAACTGATCAGGACACAATTAAAATAAGCAAGAAAATTTCAACTAAATGCCGCCGTGATTCACACAGTCTGTTTCCTCTTGAGATCTTCTGACGTTTATTTGAGGGAAGAAGAGTCATTTCCCTATCAGTGTGTCATCAGGACTTGTTGAGCAACATATTGCTAAAGTCCAGCGCAGAGGCGTAAGCTCTTCTTCGGAAGTAAATTTCCATTTTATTAATGTGAGCAGAAGAACAAATGCAATGTTACAAAAGAATGAGTGAGCAACTTTCAACTGTGGGATGACAGTCTTGCTTAAGCCTAAAGGAAGCTCATCATGAAGCATCAGTGAAGCGGAAAGGACCAATAGAATCCCTTGAGGCAAGAGGGGAGTAGACTAATCCAAAACAAAAAGGATCCCTTTAAATTGCATATATATGTAAATGTTAAGCACACTACTGTTTGTGAAGGAAGGTTTACTGGGGGAGGACTTGAGTATGCGGTTCAGCAGAGACAACAGAGGAGAGGGTCATTATTCTTCCTACATTGTTAAATCAGGGAGCTTATAGGTGTTTTAGAAATCTGCACTCCCTCATCCCTTCTACACAGTCAAAGTGGATGTGGTCTCTGACAAATCTCTCAAAGAGCATTACCTTCTCTGGTAGATTGCTTAAAGTCAAAAACATACCCAATAAGGGGGCAGAGATTTGTTGAAGAGCAGCAGTAATACTGAGACTAAAAAGCCGTACAGTTAGACCTTTATTAGAGCCATGCCTATTGAGATTAGGTTGAAGGATTTTTTTACCCCTCAAAAGTTTCATATGAATTGCAATGACCCGAGTATCAGTATGCATGTTTTAATTTTCTTAGCCATCAAGTTGTATATCAATCTCTGGAACTTATTTCTTTTTTTCCTGTGGTAGATATTTTCATTACTAATGCTTACAGGAGCAAATATTACTAGTGTAAGTCATTTAAACTTTAGACGTTAGAAAGTTACACACAAAAACATTCCACCCACTTTTACATAAGTGAGGTAAACCTCACTTTTTTAAATTATTAATTCCTGTCTCTATGTTCATTTATGAATGCTGTTGGCATTTCTTCACAAAACCTCTCATCGTATTTACAACAAGTAATGATTTGCCCAAAAGAAGGGTGAAATAAATAAATAAATATCCTTTTGGGCTTATTTTATGAAGTTCCTTTTTATTTGTAGCATAAAGTAGACAGAGAAACAACATTATTTACTTTTTGCTGTGCTGCAAACTATTATTGGCAACAGAGGCTTTCAGATTATCAGACTAATTTAATACCGGAGAAGGATAATCTGAGTAAATACAAAAAGCAATATTCCAATGATGATTTCATTCATTAAGGGGAAAAAGCTATCCAAATTGCCATGGCCCATTGAGAAAACATAATTACCACCCTTTGCTCAATTTTACAAACCAAATCCAGCCATAATTGGTACCCGACCTGCAGATATCAGAGGTAATTTAAACAGAACATCCCTGATGGCTAAGCAATTATTGGCATCTATCAGTCTGGAATGGCTTACAAAACCATTTCTAAGACTTTTTAGCAGCAGGAAACCAAAGCAAGAGTCATAATCCACAACCGGACAAAACATACAGCAGTGGTGAACTCTTCAAGGAGAGGTCAGTCAACCACAATACTCCAAAAACACATACGAGATTCAACCAGGAGATCACAGAGGAACTCAGAAAACATCTAAAGCACCGGAGACCTCAATGGCCTCCGTTAAGGTCAATCCTAAAGATTTAACAATAAGAATGAAACTTGGAAAAATGGTCTCCATGTCTGATTCTAAGTCGGTGGCCAAAGCCGCTGCTGAGCATTTGGCAAAAACATGTAGATGATCTCCAAGACTTTAGGGAAAATTTTCTGTGGACTGGCGGATACACACAGTTCACTTGGAGAGATAAATGTTAAAAGTAAATTTTCCATCACAAGAACAAGCTTGGATTTGTTTGGAAGGTGTCATAGAAACAAACACCATGGAGGCAGTGGAATGACAGGCTAACCCTGAATGACTAAAAAAAAGACAAACCAACAAGTGTTGGAGTGGCCTTGCCATAGTCTTGACTTAAAGGTAATTAACGTAGTATTAGCACATTGTTCATACTTGAGAACGCCCAAACATGGCTGAATTAAAAAGATTTCTGGAGATCAGAGTGGGTTAAAATTCTTCAGTGTTGATAGCAAATACTCTTTCCCAGTTTTTACAAACTGTTGATTTCAGTGATTGCTATTAAGTATAGCACAACTAGAAAAGATAAATAAATAAATATTTATTGTTAGGTTTAAGGCAGAAATTACTTTTTCACATAGGGCCAGGTCAGTTTGATCTGATCAATTGAAAGAAGTGTTTTGTATTTATTTAGGTTATCTTCCCCCACTATAAATATATAAAATGAAAATTAAAATCAAAAAATCAAAAAATCAAAGTATCCATAAGTATTCCGGGCTTCTGTGAGATGCAAGACGGCAATACTTATTGATATCACTGATCATAAAATGTCAGTTTACATAAATTTGGGATTACCTTGCTCAACTGAATTTAAAACATACCTACTCAGTTTCCACACCTAGCAGCCACAAAGAGCTTGTATAATTATGTATGATGGTGTCTGTGAAGAAAAATAACCACCGTACTGTACATGAATTTTTCAGCTCCTCCATGAATTTCCTCTGTCAGGGAGAAATCCTCTCTGTATTTACTCGCTCTACATCTGAGGGGTTGACGGTGCAGGAACAGTGACACAGCACTCCATGCCGCTTCTCTATTAAATATTTACACGCTTGTGAATCATATAAAACTAACCGCTGGTGCTCGCATTACTGCGCAGCAGAGGAGTCAGATTTAATATGGCTCACATTCGCTTCCAAGAAAATGTGTGTTAAATAAGGAGAGGTGGGGAGGGACAGATGGACAGATACAGACTCTGATACCACAGAGTGAATGTGTGGGAATCCAGTGAGAGTTTTTTTTGTTTTTTTACCAGTTGCATTTGCGTAAAACATAATGCATTAAACCAATAGATTATGTTTAGTAAAGGGGTTTTGTCTGCAACAATGTTTCCGCTCCCATAATGAATGCAGCTTTCTTTTTACACAGAGCTATAATTTAAAATGCAACAACTGCGTCTCTGTGGATTTTACATCAATCATGTTATCTTTTAAAGGCTGGCCAACGCACATTACTCATAATTTAATCATTCCTTAGTGTTGTGCAGCGCTGTGCAACAAATGAATATTTAATTTCCTGCAACACCATTACACTAGCCGAGTTTAATTAAGTCAAATTTAAGTCCTAGAGAAATATGAGCACACTGTGCAGGAGTTATGCAAAACAATGTCACCACATTCAGCAAATAATCATTAACTGTTTCCACTCTTAGCTGATTTAATTCATGTCTCTCACTGACAGAATAGTAGGAAAGGCTCCACTTCTTAATTTGAAGGAAAACAAATGTGTTGCATGAAAAAGCACAACAAATCACTGTTTCCAAAAAGAAATAAGCCCAAGATGAATAAAATTTGTTTTAATGAAAAAAACCCAACAACATTAATCACTATCATATGATTCCCGTAAAAGCTTTATAACGTGTCTGGTTTTGCTTTCTTCGCAGAAATATCCTTTTAACAAAAAAGGATCCTTTGCCAACAGAATTTCCCTAGGATGGCGTCATTTCTGAGTGAGCAGAAAAACCATCCCAGACCAAAATAAAAACATCTTCAGCATTCTATCAAGAGAACAAAACAAATGGGAGTCCTGCTAAAGTTTCTAGTGCCTTGAAATTTCACCCCCCATTACTTAGAACTTTGTTTTCTTTAGAGATAAAAACCATGAACCTAAAATAGAGTTATGGCCCCCAGTTTTTGCCCTTTCAACCGTAATTACCTGTCAGTATTTATTGTCTTAGCCTCCTCCCAAAGCCATTAGCAGAATATTGACAGTTCAAAGTTATCAGGCCGCAGAAGGCAAACTTGGGAAACCCCGGGCTACCTTTGTGTGGGGGAAGAGGTTCACGTCTGTCACCTCCGCTCTACATTTTCAATGCTACTCCTAAGAACAAAACAATCCCATGCTGTCCATTTATTATGAGATATAAAAAGTCCTTCTATTCTATGAGCTCCATGGCAATTATATAGGTCTTTGTGTAAATACAAACCATCTGTTTCAACAGAGACTCCCAACAGGTCTGTTGACGGATGTGTCCCACCTGTACAAAAGTGTGAGCAGGTTCTCTGAAGTGGTTCTGACAAAATCCGCCTTCATAAAGATGGTCATGTTTACTCTTTTGTTTAAAATGTATGCCTGTTTAAATAAGAATAAAGAAATACAAACCAACATGCCAATGTCTTTTTCATTTTTCTAGTGGACAGCTCTCTGACAGAGGCAGCAAGAATTCTTAAAATAATAATTGAGGAGGATTCAGACATAGATATTTCAGAAGATGAGACTCAAGTGAGCCAGGCAGGAGAGGGGAAAAACTCAGAAGAGGAAGCAGATGAGGATAACCAAGAGCCAGGAACAGATGAAGAAAGACAGAAGCAGCTCACCTGTGCCATTGTACTTTCTGTCCCAAATTCAACACATCAAGGAATCTATTTTGTTTTTATTTCTTTGGCCCAAAAAGGAAACATTGACCTAGACAAATGTATTCCAATGAATGTACAGTACAAGCAAAAAGTCTTTACCCACTTGGATATCTTAAAAACATTGTCTTGATTTCGTTACACCCAAAACATATTAGTTACTTGGGATTGGTCTATCATACCTAATCCCAGTAACATCTTATTTAAACTTAAGGGTGTGTAGCATCAGAAAATGTGACGTTTTGTAGGTTTGAACACTTTTGCATGGCACTGTGTGCATTTCTAACAAACTCTCTTTGCACCTGAGAGATTAACTATATGAATGAAATGACTCACTCCACTTCAACAAGGGATAACTGAAGGACAAGCAGCCATGTTAAATGAGTGATATGTCCTACCATCTCCTCTCTAGTGTAATCACCCACCCACAAATTGATGCTTTACATTCCCTGTCCCTTGTAAGTCAACTATAATTGACAGCAAGAAGTGATGAAATGCAAAGTGCTGCAGCTAAACGACTCCATCAAAGTAGCTCCTCTGTGACCAATTATCTTTCACACTTGCTTGGCGGATATCACACAGTCTTACTTCCTCAAATAAAAAAAAAAACTTGGTTTCAAACTATACTGCAAAGTTACTTTTTCATGCAGACCTTGATGCGCATTGATACCGAAATGAAGGCAGCATGTTGTCAGAAATTATTGGAGGAAGATTTGCATTTATAGGGATGATAATGATCCAAGACTCTCAGACAAATCACCCAGCTATTAGCTACAGTAAAAAATAAAATAAAATAAAAAATTCTTGAGCAGCAATCTTGGAAAACAAAGTAGCTCAAACACGACTACAAAAAATTTCAAGCTGTGATTAATGTCAAAGTGGACATACTACATAAAAACTAGAGTATGTAAAGTTTCGACCTGGGCCATAGGAATAGTTTCTGTATTCAATTCGGTTCAAAAAAAGAGAAGACAAAATTAAATATTTTTAGCTAAGCACGAATCATCCAGATTTTCTTAAAGATGGTAAAAACAAATATTTGAAGTTCCTTTAGTGTATGTCATCTTATGAGCGCAAATATAATTAGTCTCACTGTTTTGGTAAAACTATGAGGGAATATTTTTGAGTGCTTCATTTATTCTATTCTAATATCAGTTTGTTTCCACTTTCAGTTTATTTTTGTTTAAAAAGCAGTCTTCAGTTGGTTTGGCGCTTATATTGACTGTTATAATTGAGCTTGGAGAAACAGCAGTAAATTGGATTTTTTAAAGCATAACTGAAAACAATTTTCAATGACTGACTAATCAAAATATGCAACAGATACTTTTGGCCTCAACACATTACGATGTAACATTTTGAGCTAAAATGGAAACAGAACCATGCTAAGCGAACCCAGGCCCCAAGTACCAAAATTCTTCATGTTTACAGTTGAACCATTAATGCGCAAAAAAGTAAAGGATTCGCATCAAATTATGAAAAACAGATTTCCCACAAATAAAGTAGTTACCGCTAATCACATCATGCAAACTGGTTAATCCTTTAAGATGCAAAAGAACACCTTTTTTTAACTGCTCTCTGGCAAGTCACTGAGATTTCCGCTCTGTGGCTCAACTCGGACTGTTAAACAGATGGACAGACGGATTCAATGAACTATCTTCAGGGTGGTTAGGTTTCATTATGGCAAATGGAACACCCCATTACTCTTTACAGTCTTGTAATAAATGTCTTCAAAGAATGTTTTAGGGGAAAAAAATGACCATCTTGAATGCTGTGAAAGTGACCACAAGGACATTTCCATCCAGACCAGAAGAGGAGAGAATGAAGTGAAGAGGCATTTAAATGTCGGTGGTTTGTATGTGTACAATAGGCCTTGCTGAAATAAATAAGTCAGTGTGTCATTTGCGTGCTCTGTCGGACTGGCATTATGGAGTCCATCTGGGGCCGCAAGCTCAGGCATTAAGCTTTAACAGCTTTACATCTGGCAAGTTAGAGTAGAGAAGTTAGAGGCAAAGTCAATTCAGAAGCCAAACACTGGCTTGTAGTTTGCTTCAGTGTTCAATGTCACAGCCTGTCTGTCACCTGTTAAAGGGCCGATAATGCGAAAGGAAATCAATAATCATGGATTGCAACACAGGCAGCTCTGCTTGGACAGTTCTGTGGAAATTCTGCAATCTCTGCATGTCTGGAAGTGAACACAGGGAGGGTGGACAGAAGGAGGATGGTGGAGGGTTTCTGGGCATGTAGACTCTGGAAGACTCAAATGAATGGTGGCCCCCAGCCGAGACTGTCTGGCAAGGGATCAGTCTCATTCCCAGTCTTCAGTCTCTGACCTGTCACTCCGAGTGTCTCAAAGTACTGATGCAAGTACAACAGCCTTAAAAACAGCCCCCGGTCTTGCTGGTGAGAAATGGAAAAAGCTTAATGTCATATAGGGCCAAGTTGTATACAAGCCATTGCTTTCATAATCGTGTACACAGGTGGATGTCTGCAATAAAACAAAGGTTTAAGATGATACTGATATATTACGTTTCACAAAAAGCTGTGTTGCATATGCTCTGGCATTGTGTCACGTCTTTGAACTTGAGCCTTTGTGATGACTGTAAAACAAGATGTAAAGCACTGACAGCAAAATAAACCACATCAGTCACCTGAGCTTTGAATAGAGGTACTGTTCAAATTAAAAAAAAAAAAAGCTTTCTTCTTACCCCAGCTACAAATTTTAAATGTACCTTAAAACAAGGCTCTTTTCAAAGCGTTTCTTGCCATGCAGTAGATACAGTGCCAGTCAAAAGTTTATATACAATTGTCTTTTTCTAGTGTTAAATCTTAATACACAAAACATCTTGAATTAATTCTTAAAAACAAGAATTTGGTGCACACTTTTTATTGATTTTGACTTTTTTCTAATTCGATTTAATTAAACTACTAAAAGTGGTTCAGGATCCAGCAAGAATTATGCCAGAATCTTTTTAGTGGCAACAAAAAGGTGTGGTCCAATGGTAACATTCTAAATGAGTCATTATCATATCGTTGGTTTTCCATATATTTCATGTGAGGTTGTAACCAGGTCTTTAAATTCATTGAATACAAAGTGTTTGAATCCATACTTAAAATTTAAGTTAAGATGACATTCATGGCCATGATGGGAACACAAAAACTTTTGACTGAAACTGTACATTTGCCCATTATTTTTTCACATTCTTGTCTGTCTCAAAATGGAACAACAGACAAAAACTTTTATGCTGACATGAAAATGAATGATTGGAGCAACTGTTTCCTCCAACCAGTTTCCAGGCGGGTGCTGCTGTGGTTCACCAGTCACCGTGGGCACAGAAACTCATCACATCCTGTTTTTCCAGTGCCAGCCAGGTCACACAATAGCAGCGCATAGCACTGTTGTTTTCCTTCAGGGTGGATTCTTGTTGAATGGTCCATGAAGCAGTGTCCTCCTGTTTCCCTCTGATGTTTGGGCTCGGGATTATCCCCAAGCTCAGTGTGATTGTTTTGGGTGGATTCTGCTCTAATCTCGTGTGCTTCTGTCATACTGTGATGAAAGACAGCCTGTTGGTATTGGCCCAGCGCTGAGGCTGACTCACGAGCACAGGTGCAGCATGAGGCAGGACAGTTTATACCACTGGGACCTGACCCTGCAGTGCATTCATATTATCATCAATATTTACGTGCCAAAGTAATACAAATTAGCTAAATATTAGAGATCTGCATTGACATTAACACTTTAGTTTTGACAAGTTCACACTGGCATGTTAATTTTGCAGTTATTAGCCCTAATGAAATCCAAATCTTTCCTTCCCTATAATCCTTTAATTTGTTTTTTTACATATCTGTCAATATGTTCTTTGTTGCAAGGATTTATGAATTTGACAAGTTTAGCCCCAGCAGCTAAGCTTTTTGTGATTAGCGTGACTTTGGGATTTATAAACGGGATTACCTTAAAATAACACTTGTCAGGAGAACTATGTAGGAAAACTGTGCATCACAAATCAAAGAGTGATGTTCATGGAAAAAGGGCCCTCCCTCTGAATCATATTCTTGTCTGTACCTAGACCCTACAATCACAAAGCTTGAACAGTATGGATGTGTTCACTAACCTCTGCATGTTACACATGTTTAAATCCATTTATATCCTTTTGCTTGTGCAGTGTTTTGCAAAAGTATTTATAGTCGTTTTACAACTTGTTAACATGGTCTTGCTACAACCACAAACAGTGTAAATGTATTATAAAGGGATTATATATGACAGGCAAACACAAAGTAACCCATGATTGCGAAGTAGAAGGAAAATTATACTTGAAATGTGATATGCATTACTGTTCATTCCATCCAAAGGTGGTTTCCTAAATAAGTATTTAGGGAAACTGGCGTTGTACGTGTGGAGACTAAAATCTCTGCTTTGGTATGGATTAAGAGCACCTGTGAGCAATGTGTTTTCAAGTTTTGTCACAGAGTCTCAATTGCTCTCGTTGTTGAGCTTTAACTGGGACATTCAATCACATTAATGTGTTTTCCTGGAATGTGATTCAAACTTTTATATGAAATGGTCTTTAGCAAACCTCTGAGGCCCTCAGAGAACAACACTATTTATCCTGAGATCAAACTACACACAGTTGAAGTGACTTGAATATGCACAGAGAGCTGAATTCAAAGTCAACACTTCTCAGATTTGTATTTGGTAACACTTAGCAAATTATGCATTCTGTTCTTCCACTTCACAATGCTGTACTACTTTCCTTTGGTATATCGCATAAAATTCAAAGATATGCTAAAGATGTATGTTCAAGTTTGGGGTTACAAGGAGCCAAAACATGCAAAAGTCCGATGTATAGTACCATAATGATTTAATTCTTCACATAACATTTTTTTATAATTGATTTAGAAGGCCCCAGTGTACTAGCTTTGTTTTCCAAACTGCTGCAACCCCGCAGGAAGCCTTTAATCCTACAGACAACACTAATGATTTACACTTGGCTAAAGAAAAACATGTTTTCATCAGAGCACTACCCTTTGGAATATATATTAATTACTCTAATAGGTGAAGAAGTCTCTTATTTAGCCTTCTACCTGCCAAGGTCTGACTGGTAAACACTGGCTCTGGTAGTGGTTGGTGGTCTACAGTCCTCAGTGGCTAACTAGTGATTTGCTCCTCCGGGAAGCAGTCTTGAAGAGGAGGGGATTACTTCAATCCTCTGTCTCTGCTTCACCCCTTTCCACGTCGACACTTCAGATTCAAACAAAGCCACAGGGACTGTGGGCCTCGGGCCCCTGGCGCGCTGCTAATCCCATTCCAGCTGGACAACAATCCGTCTGGCTGGTGGCCCCCGAGGGGCTGTAAGCCTACGGTAAGAGGCTTGAAGAAGTCAGACAGCTCGTCAAGAATGAGGACTTAATTACCCATGCAAAGTCAACCTGGCTAATTGAATAGATTGAACCTGAGAGCTGCCAGAAGTGGAGAAGAGAGGAAGAGGGCATTTTTGTATGTTTTTCTAACATCGTAAAAGGTGTTCTGTTGCCAAGTGCAAAAAAAAAAAAAAATACCCCAAGGATGAGGTTCCCCTGCTGCCTTCGACTTGCCACATGAAAAGAGCCTGCTTGTAAGGTTAATTGCACTGGACACAGTGCCAAGAAGAGGCTGAGATGTTGCGTGGGGGCTGGAAGGGGGGAATGTCTTCAAGTGTTTTGCAAGATGTGATCTTAATTTTTCATGACGGGCTTTATCGGTGGGGTCAAAGGGGTAGTTCTGACTGTAATCCAACAACTTGGTTCTTTTGGACGCTTCAAGTTCAAAATAAGCCAGAAAACCAAATATATGCATACCAGTTGTCCTTATCCATATGTTCCTTAACACAGATTTTCATGTGTCTGTTTGTCACTATGTGGCAACTTGTATGCCAATAAACTCTCAAAGGGTGAGTGGAGACTGAATGAAACAAGGAGAAGTTTTTGTGCTCAGACTGAACTGATGTCAAAACTCAGTCAGCACTCAGTTGTCATACAAAGTGTACACAGCTCACAGAAATAAAACAGAAACCTTCTTGACCTTTTCTCTCTCCACTCTCCATCAACACTCTGTTTAAGCATGCCATTGCCGCTACAGCATAATGTGTTTGGAAATGTTGCACTCGCTCAACTTTACAGTCGCTGTAATGGATTTAGCTACAGGACCCCCATCTCTCTTATCCGTAATGCATTTGAATACACCACCTCTTCCTAAACACAGCGCCTTTAAAGAACACCACACTCCATCTCGCAGACTGTAATGCATTTGAGAGCACAAACCCCCTTTTCGGTTTAATTTGTCTGACAATGCTTGCCTTTTTGATGCCACTTACATCTAATGTGCACTTATTGTGTGCATGTTCGGTGTAAGTAATTCTGCAACACACATGCATAGCAGCCATTTATTCATTTTTGTTTTAAGCACACAATTGATTAAGCCAAATGGAGAAACAATAACTAATTTATGAAGCCAGACAATATGAGGTTCTCTGAATATTTATTAAGCTGGCTTTTAATAAATGCTATAATAATTCCTTAAGTAGATTTATGGCATTAAAAATATAGATGTTTTTTATGTCAAAGCAAACTTGCAATAATTTATACATAATTTGTCTTAAAGGATGTAAAAGAGGTCATATGATGCTTTTGGTATAGAAAGATTTTAGTGGTTACTAAATAGATTTTTATATATTTAGTGGTATTTTTGCACTAAAAACATTTTACGGTAGTTTTTTTTTTTCTTTTCTAGTCTGCTTCTGGATTCATAATTTGATCCCTTGTGTTTTGCTTGCAACTAACTTCAGTGAACTATGTTTTACGTACAACAAACTAATTGGTTAAGCTTAGCCATGGAATTTAGCCATGATACAGCTAAATACTCAATGGCTTTGACACTGAAGTTTGTCACCGTTTAGATGACACTGATGTTACAGAACAGATCTATCTACACGTTTAGTTGAGATGCGGTGGCATGACCTTAAATTGGCTTCTCAGGTTGAAACCCTCTGATGTAGCTGATCTAAATAATTCTGCAAAGTCAACATTCCCCCACAGTGATACACAATAGTCATTGTGTAAAATGTTGTTCCTTTTTCGTTTTAATTTCCCTCTGGAATTGATAAAATATTTTTGAATTGATTTTTTTCCTTCCAATTAGAAATGCAGCTCAGGAAAAAAAAGCAATGCTTTGCTTCTTTGAGGCATCACTTCTACCATCATTGGGCAAGTGTCCCTGATGTGGGAAAAATGTTCACCAGAAACAGAAAGCTAAAAAAGAAAAAAAACACCCACACCTTAGCACAACCATGGAGGAAGGTGCAACATAGCCTGTTTGTGTAAGTGAAGCTCAAACACAATTTCATTTTTTTTTCCAGAGTCAGTTTCCTGGACCTCACAGCTTCTCAGATGGATGCCCAGCTGTCCACAGATTAATCTGCCTGCAGCATAAGACCACAGTAGAAACATGGCTTTTACAGCGCCCTCCATGGATAATGAAACCCATCGTGTAGATGTGTAAAAATAAAATTTAAGAAAAAAAAAAATCCATCTTTCATAGAAGTAGCATGTTCCCACATTGAAAAGTTTGATGAGGTAAATTTTTCATCTCTTTCTATGCTGCATTCTTTAAGTGGGGAAATAAAATGTGATGTTTCTGCCCTTGTTGGTCACAGTTCCATCTACTTGAAAAATAAATATATAATTCCTCTTAGTGTCATTTGAGGCCAGTAGCAATTTTGTTGCAGCCATTTCCTGACTTAAGGACATGCTTTACTTTCCTACTTACTGAAGCAATAAAACTGGGAAACGCATATATGGTAAGAATTTTTTAAAGATCCAATTTTATTTTTGTTGCTTCTTCTGCTACAGTACATCAGTACATCATACAATATTTCAAACTGTTGCCGTAGCTTGTTAAAACTAAAAACAAGCTAACAAACAGCTTTTCAATAATGCAAAAAAAACAACATATAGGTCATTACGGTAGTCTTTTATAGTAGTTTTAGAAATGCTTCAAAGAACAATACGGCTTGATCTTTGCAATAACTTCAAAAATAGAAAAAATTTTACTCTTAAAGCAAAGCTAATCTCTTTATCCAACTTTGAAAGAACTGTGAAGAATCACACCCAGATTTCTGAAAACAGAGTAGCTGAATGAACTCAAAGAACCAAGATTGCCAAAACTGTTGAGTGATTTGGGCTTTCCAGACAAAATGGCTTTCATCATTTTAATGGTAGTTCCCATGGATTACTGCCGCCAACTCTAACTGGCAGATAGACCTGGATCTCATCTGTGAAGTCATAAAAAGGAAGATTATGTTTCCCCAAAGATGTTAAAAAAAAATGAATAGGGTAGGACCCAAAATGAACCCATGAGGATCTCCACAGGAGAAATTAGCCTTCTGTAAAACATTAAAAAGAAGAGGTAGTTTTGATACTGGCCACAGACTAACAGTAAAGATTATCTCTTTTTTGTTTAAAAGAGCTGCAGCACAGCAGTATAAACAGACATGCTAAATAAAACAAGAACAATCAAACCAAAAGTGTCAAATACATCTTCTCACAAATTAAGATACTTTGATGGGTAATGTCAAATGTTATGGATAAATTCTTAAAGATATAGCTAATTGAAATCAAAGAGTTGAGGAAGTTAATATTTAACAAAAGCTAACTTTTTTTTTTTTTTATTCAACCTTAAGGGGTTTTCTTTAATCCACAATCGTTCTTACTGACTCATAATGATTCTTGGATCTGCATCTTTCCTACCTCCTGCATCCTCAAAGTAATTCCAGCTAGACTCATTGGAGGATCGAAAAAGCTCACATTGAACAAATGGCTTTATGATCCCCAAGGGACACATCAAAAGCATTAAGGACAAAGCCGTGGATAAGTTAAAGGCAGAATTGGGTTATAAAATATCCCAAGCTTTGAATGACTTTTAAACACCAGCAAAACAAAACAAAACAACAAAAAAACAAGTTTGGCAAACTTATTAAAACTGAAAGGCCAGACAGGGAGAGCACTAATCAAAGAAGCAGCCAAGAGAGCCATGGTAACGCTAGAGGAGACGCAGAATCAACAACTCGGATAGCACAATCTTTTGAAAGTGCAGTTGTGAATTTCCACAGCTCAAAGGCAGCAGAGCTTCTTGGTGAAGGAGGAAATCACTTTTTCTTTGCGATCATGTCAAAGAAAAAGCCACACACAAATAATTTACAGTCAAAAGTACTTGGGTGTTGCGACAGTTAAAACTTTGACAGATTTAATTTTAGAGTTTTAAACAACCCACTGGTACTGAAACCCTCAAACTTTGTTAAATTACTTGACAGAAGACTGCAGCAGAAGATTTCAGTTCCATGATTAGCATAGCTGAAAAAGAATTGGGTGGTGGTGGGATTAAAATACTGAAATTAGGAATTAATTATTGTGCAGAGAGGAGTTTTCTGAGGTTTTCCCACTTTGTCGGTATAATTACCTTTAAACTAATCTCTCCTTTCCTTTTACTCATAATCCCACTTGGATCTAACTCTTTCCTACTTCCTACATCCTTAGAATAAGCCCTGCACAAACCTAGGTTGTGATGCTTGTGGTCTTCATGGGCTAACGACGTTGAGCACAATGGAGTCATGAGTGGGATTTAGAGCGACCCCCAGCACATGGTCCCATCACTCATGGATGAGGACAGCTGAGAGTTAAGAGTTTCAACAGAAAATGTTTGGGGTTTTTTTTTGGAATTCTTTCATTTTGAGTGGATGCCTTTTATTTTAAACATTTAAAACAATTAAAAAGCATCACATTTTCATGTATAAAAACTATTAAATAACCATTTTGTGATCTCACACACGTCTTGCTATTTTTTTTATTTTTATTTTTACAAATATCAAACCATCCAATTTCAGTTTCAGCTAAAATAACACCACTGGTGTTTAAAGTAATGAACCTTTCCTGCTTTTTAAATTGCTCGGAGGGAGAAAGCAGGAATGAAAGTGTGCTTCATCTACTCTGACAGAAAACATGGCACATTTTAGTTGGAGTGGGGGGGGGGGGGGGGGGGCCCCCCCCCCCCCCCCACCCAGTTTTTTAAAAAATTAAAGTGTAAATTGTTTTTGGTTGGTTTCACAAAAGCCACAACAAATGACAGCCCCCCCCCATTTTGTGTTGAT
>CAEGAD010028725.1:0-14042 GCA_903067055.1 Poeciliopsis paucimaculata
TCGACACACCCACCACCCCTGTCAAAGCCGTGTGCTGTTGTCATATCAATAATTACTTATTTCATTCATATGGCTCTTACGTACGGAGCCTCAGTGAAAACGTGTTTATTATTATTAACTGTTTGGTGCAAAACACTGATTGAAAATCGATGTATTTACTGCATGTTTAAGATGGAACGGCACTGAAAGCAGCCCTTTAAACTTTTTAGAATACGAACACAACAGAGACGCAATCAAAACTGACAGATGACGAATTATCCCACAATTATCCAGAAATAATCCAAATTAGAATGTATTTTTATTTATTTCCTACTTACGGAACGTTTCTGTTTATATCATAGGTTTTTAGTGCATTTTTATCCTAAAGAAAAAGATGTAAAACTTCAGATATTTCACAAAGAGATATTAACATTCATGGAAAAACCTCATATAACCTTCTATTAAGCAGAAAGTATGGCGACCACCGTAAGAAAGGCTGACAGTATTCAATTATGCCGCATAACTCATCAGTACAGTATTGCAAGGGAACGCAAAAGAAAAAAATTCCCCATGTCCCCTAGGGGGTTCCGTACAAACTATATATTGAAGAAAAAAATATATCTTTGTCTGTAAATATTTTTTAGCCAAAGTTCCACAAGAAGTAAACTTTTAGCTTCACCCTGTCCAGATTCACTGAAGGAAGAAAGTTGGACTAACTTTGTCTGGCTAATTGTTCTTTGCTGCTCACTTAACCGTGACGATATTTTCAACAGTAACGCACATGGTGTCGTACCAAATTTCAAGGACATTATTGCAGTGACAGGGTCCTTTCGGGCAGAATAAAATGCATAATCTGGGTCAAAGGTTTTACATTTAATGTGCTAATTTCAACTCTGAGTCCAAATTCACTTCCAACAACCCACCATCATGTTGTCAGAGTCGCTTTGCGTCAAGCTGCAGCTCATTAAGCATCGTTCTTAGCATCTTTATTAAAAAAAGTTTCTTTAAAGCAAACAAAGATGCTTCTGTCCCCCCAAACAAATGATCTGCATCTAAATGTTAACAATTGAAGAAGATGGAGAGAACATTTCTGAAACAATTATTAATATTTTAGGTTAGGATTTAGGTTAATCCACCACTACTGTTAGGCAAGGAAAGTTTGTAAATTCAAAGTGCTGAACTGGAAGCAGAATTACATTAAAGACAAAAAACACAATAAAACTATTGAGGTAAAATTCAAGCATTATAAAAAAGGAAAGAAATAAAATCAAGCATGTTAGAAGTCTGTGTTTCAGATGAATAATTGACCAAAACTAACTCTTGATTTTATTGACACCGCAGATGCAATCGCTATAATAACCCCGACAACAAGGTTTACGGTTTCCCTATCAAATATGCACAAACTGAATGTTTGAAAAAAGAAATGAAATAACTTACAGCAGTTCAGACGGCTGTTGAAACAGTCTGCTGGATCTTTATGCATGACTTTGCAAACTAATTAGCAAAATAGGCTCATTATACAAATGTTGAGGAATATGCATAAAAGGAATCCGGTACTATGGAAATCTCTGCTGTGCAAGTTAGAGATGCCAATTAACCTACTATCCCTCCCACACTGCGACACATCTGATGAGTAATGCAACTTCAAGTACAAAACCCTCCAGGTTTGCTTTAACATCACATCTCATACGTCGTTTGATTCCCAGCTAAGACCAGATGGTAGAGGGTTTTTTATACATCAGAGCGATCCGTGTCGTGACGAAGATGCCCTACAGAATGCAGATAGGCAATACTGATATGAATCTTATGGCGTTAGCAGAAGTGGCTCAGTGAAAATGTTGCTTTATCTCATGCTGCACCATGCAGATGCTCTGTCTGCGCCAATGAAGATTCACTCAGCTCTGACAGCCATCCAGCTGTCTGTTCATTCATCCACCCACCCCTCCCTCCCAACAATGCTTGTCCGTGCATCCAGCCAGCCGGCCTTCCTTCTAGCCATTGTTTGTCCATCCATCCATGCATGCATCCAAGGTTTAAAATATATATACATACTGTTATTATTGCAAACCAAAGACTTTTGTAAAGGTAAAACAGATTTTGGAAACGTTTCCAAAAATTAAACCTTGATTTTGTGTGAGGGACGGACATGTAACCCATTTCAAGTCCTGCAAGCGGCAAACAGATAATCTTGACCTGCTCTTTTCGCTTTTTTTGTTTGTTTGTTTGTTTCCTTCAGATTAACTCTGGCAGATAAACACTTTGTGAATATTTTATACAAAATGTCAATATTTAAAACCTCGGGAATAGCAACAAGTTTTATTTACATCGCATCATTGTCTATGCATTAAAATACTGTTTCACTTTATTTGGAATATCCCCGTAAATTCAAAATCTTTGAAGCATTGCTGTTTAATTAGTTCACAGATGTTTACCGTAAGTTAGAACCAATTCCAGAAAAAAAAAAAAGATAAAATGCTGAATCTGCACTTAATAAATGTATGCAGCTCAGATACAAAATAACACTGGATCTGGTCTCACATTGCAACATAAGCATTACATTGATGGCTGCAGACCCTTTACAAACACGCCATGCTGCCCCTAGAGCTCATTTGCATAAAAATAGTTTGTAGTATAAGCTTTTCTGCTGCTGCAATGCAGAGTTTTCCACTTTATGAATCCCCAGCATCCAATTTCGTGTTTCCTTTCTGAAATAAATTACATTTGCAGAGGTGCTGGGTGATGTGTGCCTGTATTTTCATATGAATAAGGAAAAAGAAAACAGTTTTCTTTTTCCCATTGAACCTTGTTGGCCTGCTACCCTCCATTAAGAGAAATTTATGTCAACTATGTTAGCAGCATTTACTTCTGGAGCTTGTGAATTAGCAGATATTTTATCGTTGGTAACTCCTGGTGGGTTCATTGGTATGGATGCTGCAGTGCACAGCGTTCCCTTCACATCTGCATATTTCTGGCTCTATGGCTCTTGGATTTTTGTGCGTCTCTGCAGTGAAAACGAGTATTTCGTCGTGTCTTCCAGCTTCTCTCCGCTCTTCCATCAGTCACGCCTGGCAGTTTAAGGATGAAGTGATTTAAGATAACCACAGAAACGCAGCTTGTTGTTGTTTTGATCATATCATTTAGCTGATGTCTGTCTCCCACGCAGACGCCCACACTGCTGATCAGTGTGATTATTCTCAATAAGAAGAAGGATTTTCTTTCTGCTTCTAAGGGCAGCGACAGATTGGTGAATGGGTGGATTACTGAACATTCTCGTATATGGAGATTCTGATGAGCGCAGTGGGATTGTTATTGACTGTCAGATGAAGAAATCAGGGTGATTTAGCAGTGTGTTTGACTTAAGGATGCAGAACAGAACAGTTCTTTTTGTTACTCTGAGTCTGAAAGACAAAGTGCTGAGCCACTCAGTTTAGTAGCTGTCAGACAGGCAGACTGTTATCTGGCCAGTGGTGTCAGCTCTCCTGAGGAAAAGACTGTCAGAGAGGAGGAGAAGGTCAGGGCTGTAGTATTGAGGTTTCACAACTGAGCGGGTGCCTCGGAGCAGCAGCAAACACTGAAGAATGTTTTAAATCTGAGTGTGTGTAAAAGAGCAGAATCGTCTGAAACAACAGATAGAGGGCTTTGGAGGTGAAAAACCCTTTTTATTTTCACTTCAGAGGACGTTCCCACTTTTTGGTCTCTAAATTGTAAGAACTGTGGTACGGTAAATAACCAATGCCTTCAAAGAAGCAGCAAAGTGCCCTATTGTGACTAGAAGAGCTGCAGAGATCTACAGCTCAGATGAGAGTATTGGTAACAAGGTTTCCCCCAGAAAACTAGCTAAACTCAGTGATAGAGGTGCTACAGCAGTCCACTAGAATATCCTTATGTTAAAAGTGTTAAATGTTGACTGGAAATGTGAAAGTATGACTAAATATTATTGACAATATTAAGGATACATTTACACCAGCCCTGCTTAGTCCACTCTAGTTCGTTTGTAAAGGTGTGACCGCATGACCATACTCCAAAAAAGCAAACGCTGGTCCACCTACAAACCTCGGTCTCTGTTCATTTGAAGGAAACTCAAATGCATAATTTTAATGCCAAGAAGATCCGAAACCACGCTAAAAGCAGATAAACGGCCTCACTGCGAGGCATTCTGGGTAAATACAAGCAAAACAAACGTGCAAATGGCTCATGGTTTTCAGCCAAAGACAAAAGAGAAATTCTGGAACTGCTAAAATTTGATGCAACTGCATTTTTGTTTACATTTTGTGAAGAAGGAAGTTACGCTCAATGTCTTCTTCTGAGGTTTTTGCGTAATTTCCTTCCGTAGTTCTTAGAATAGCACCACCACAGGCAAGGAGGGGAATAGGTCTTTCAAAGAGCCCAGAAAAAGAAATTGTCTCCTGTATTTTAATCCTTTATTTGTGACATTTGGATTTATTCAATGAAGTTTTAGCATGTGGACTGATAGAGAGAGGCAGCACAGCATTCGGGTGATTAAAAAAGACCCGAGTTTGTTTTTGTTCACGTACAGACCATAATATGTTGCCACTACGCTTTCAGCTGTACCAAAGATACTCTTTAGAGGGGGATCATTATGTAAAACCATCTTTTTTGAGCTTTATGTCATGTTTTAATGTTATTCCCTCATCAAACACATACCTGGAGAGTTGCTTTGATTCTTTCATGCTTGTTTGAGAAATCCTTTAATCTCCCTTTCAGTCAGCCAGGGATGCGTTAGCACCTGCTAAACTTAACAGATTTTTTAAACTATGTATCACTCTTTTCTTTCACTTCAGTCATTTGAATCTCATAAGACCTGCAGTGTTTTATAATAATGTGGTTTAATTGGCTTTTTGTTCATTATCCCAGTAAGGAGGAGGCTTGAACTCTCGCAGGTCAAACTGGATTTAAATTTGCCCAGATTAGTTAAACGCACTGGGATGTTTTCTGCTTGAAGAAATCTTATTGGCCCCAGACAGAAAAGAGCCGTTCCTGGATCTCATTACTGTTCACTGCGATGAGCTCTGAGCTGATAAATAAGCCGAGCGACATTCATACGGAGTAGCTCAGAAATCTGTGTTTGTGGGGCTTACAGGTTCCCAAATGCATGACTTCATGTTCTCTGCTGTTTGCTGGGTGATGGATGGCGCTCATCAGTATTCAGGGTTTCCCAATCTGTCATGGACTCTGTGGACACGTTGTTATTCAGTGAGAAAATGTGGGAAAAGCTCATGAATAAGGCCAGATCTTCCTCCTTATCTGTAAGGGGGCCTGCCTTTTCAGGTCGAATGAAATGGACTTGGCTTCTTCTCTCCAAATATTGTTTCAAATCTTCTTCTGGACTTCTTAAGGCAGTCAAACTTACCATTTGTCACCATAGCAAAAAGATAAACTTGACAATGTGCCAGCCGACGAAATGTCAAGAGGGTGAGTGATGGATGTCCAGGCGGAAATCTGAATGTACAACAAAAATATTCCCCATCAATCAAATGTCACTGCAACTTTATTTGGCTGCTGAATAACTTCCTGTTTCACCGGTAGAAATTATCTTTTAAAATTCCTATAAGAAAATAATATTTTTAAAAACTGAGAACAATTTTTTTTGGTTTTTCTAACTAAAAAGTAAGAAAAAAACCCTGCAAAAGTTCACACAAACCATTTAAATTTTAATGTGACTTGAACATCCCAAATTAAGTAGTGTGCCATTAACATTTTTAATAAATGTCAAAAGTATTTACTCTCTTCCATTTTTCCTTTTTGTCAGATCATCTAAAAGTATTATTATTACATAAAGATAACTTGAGTTTATAAATGATGAGTTGGCTTATCAATGGCAACAAATCGTGTTGTGTAACTGTTTTTAGCTGGAGATGCAGGTTGTAAATGCCACGGAGGACGTGTCATTGTTTGCTCAAGGAACCTGTTTTTGTTTGAGTCTAAAAGCTTAATATTCAGGGACGCTCTTGATTCTGCATCGCCAGGGTCAGTGTTGAGGTTGGTTGGCTGCAGAGGCCAGCAGGTATTCAACATTTACCTCCATTTTCCTCTGAGCTGTCTGTGTTTGTGCTCCACTGGTCACACCATCAGGGCCATCGGCTCCTAAATGCCAAAAGAAAAAAAACATCTCTGCTTTTTAACTCCGCTGCCCCCTCTCTCTCTCTCTCTCTCTCTGAGTTTCCTCGTCAAGGCTTACCCCATGTTATATCCTCAGGGATTACAGCTCTCCTGGTTGGAGAGCCAACCTCTTATTTTCCTCTTTAGGCCACTGTAATTCACCTGCTTTTCACAATAAGAGCTCCCCACTGTCTGCTTTAACAAGTATCTGTCAGGTCAGTGGCTCCAGGGATGGAAACTATAAAAAGGACCATCAGAGAACCACACTCAGAAACAAGAGGAAATAATCTTAAACCTAGTATTTTAACAATTTATTGTAAGTTTAACCATAAGGAAATATGTGTTTACACATTCTGGAAACTGGAGACTTTAAGTTTAACCATTTTGTAGGAATCTCTGCGTCCTGCAAACATTTCCCTTCAACTATTAGCTGCTGCAGGGCCTTTTTTTTTCTCAGTGTCTGAGCCAAATGGCACTTCTCTTTAGCTGCTCTCTATCAACATGTAGCACCTGTTTGGAGTGACTTTTTAAGGCAAAATGAAACGTTTCCAAATGGAAAGTCTGGTGACAACATTTTGACACCTGCATTGCTATAACTTACCACCAGTTTTTCACAACTTAGCAGAACCTGCTAATGAAAAGTACTCAGCTGTATTCAGCTAAGTCAAGAAAAACTTGTGTGTTTAAAGGGAGACCTAAGGATCTTAATCTGGATTTTCCAACCCAAACAGGGCATTTGAATTCCTACTTCCTCTTTGTTTTGAGAAATACATGTACTGCTGGTCACAAACACTGATTTCAAGGATCTACAATCAATTCAGGACAATGATGCACAGATTGTTTTGGTCTGTACTTTTTGACTGATGTAAGTCATGACTGGTGATCTAATTAAATTAATCAAACCATATCAAACCATATTAATCAAACCATAAAACGCTGGAAAACTCTGGAGATTTGACTGAAAATGTTGTGGAAATCCTGCTGAGTTTTACAACATAAGTTGCAATTAAGTTAATTGTGCTGCTTTGATATAATGTTAATTTTGGTCCTTTCAAATGTGAGTGTGCATATTTGATGCCTAAGGAAATCTGGAAACAACTTCTGGCTGTAAAGTCTTAAAACAGTTTTTTAAGTTGGTGTGATATTAAGCTTTAGTTTTCCGAATTATCAGGCAGCAGGGATTATCAAAAGATGTACTAATGCTTGTTGACAGAGTTATCAAACCCTGAAGCTTTGTTGTCAGAGTTGTGAACCCAATTCGCTCTGCAGGGTGAGTCATGTTAATTAGCTGTTATATCAGTAGTGAGGCATTGTTCTTTTGAATGTAGCTTAAGGTTAGCAAAAACAAATATTCATGGTGCTGAAGGTCGCCTTTCACACATTCTATCTTTGATCCAATCAAACACAAAAACAGACAAAGCATAATCCAACAGAACAGATCTTTTCTGCTGACAAAATTTAGAAAAATGCTTAAACGACTCAAAGAAGCACGTTCTGTGGCAGCGAGTGAAGCAAGATGGCGAAAACAAGTTTGGCAATTTTTTTAATTTTTAAAATGTGCAGCTTCTACTTTTAATTTCAAACTGTTATAATTTACATCAGTGTCATTCTCTGTATTTTTTAATCTAGCCTTTGTTTTTATTGGGGGTTTTTTTTTATCATTTAATGATTAATTTTCTCCACTAATATTTCCCCTCTGAAAAAAAAACAGCGAATGGAATAATTCATTGTAAAAAAGAATACAAGAGTAAAGGAATAACATACTTATATTTTAAGTTTTATATTCAGAAAGATTTAATGAGTCAATTTTTATTACATTTTACTGAATAAATTGACCTTTATTACATTTGTTAGTAAAGTGATTTTTGATCCTAGCAACTTCTATATTTCAACATTTACTTCCAACTTTGGCAGTCCTGGTTTTCCATATATTCCTTTATGTTTTTTTAACTGGACACTCCTGAAAATCCTCTCTCCTTTTATATTTCCTTATTTTCAGGGAGTAAAAGCTTGAGAAACAGATTAAACCTAAACCTATTTTAATAAAACCATTTTCATTTAAAAAGCTGATGGTTTGGAGATAAACGTCTCTGACTTCTCAGCACCAGTGAGCTCCCATCATGCTGCGTTTAACAACTTAACTGTCTTTCCCCTCGGCTGGGAAAAAGACCATAATCCATCTCCAGCTGTGTCACATTTTGCGACGTCTTCACTTTCATGACTTTGAACAATGGGACTGTTTATATTCCTGCTAAGAGAATCAACAGGGATTGTTTTCACTTAGCTGGCATTATCCAAAACTCAGATTCTGGGTTGTTTAAAAGGGCTTTGGAAGCTGAAATTGTCATTGACTTCTGAGAACTTGACTTTGATCGAAATATTGATACATTTGAACTCACCTTTGGGGGTAGGGAGAGAGGGTTTGGCTCTTCAGGGAAAGCTCTGGGGAAGTTCAGGCATTGGATAAGGATGCGTGTCTTAGACATTTCCCATTAAGAGGAAGCCTGAGGAGGCTGACCCAGGACTGCTAGAGAGACTCATGGCTGGCTTCAATATGTCATTCAGGGGCACAGATTTCCTTAATTTTTGGTGATTGACGGTCAGCTGATCTTACTCAACTCTGGAAAAGTCTGAAAATCAGCCACTTTCCTTTGATTTTTTGCTACTTTTTTATTCAAAAATGTATCGAGTGACTTTTTTTGGGCTATTGGGGACTTAGACAACAATACCTGACCGTGTTAATTACACACAAGATTGGTATTGACCAAAATCAGAATCGGCAGGTCAGGGTTTTTAAAGATCAGCTGGAAAAATGAAGAATAAAAAGAGTCCCTCCTTATCAGATTATCAGATGGAGATGGAGCTGTGAAAGGTTTGAGTGGCAGAGATGCACTACAGTGCTAATTGAACCTGTGCAGTGATGTTAGATTTAGGGATGCAGTTAAATGACTTAAGATTAACTATAAATCAATGGATTATTATATTGAAATTAATCCCAATCTAGCCGGGACTACAGTGAAATGGGATGCAAACAATTAATTGACTTATGATTGTCGATTATTGGTTTAATAGATTAAAATTAGGTCAGTTCAGTTAACAAATAACATCAACTTAGACCTTATAGTTGTGTTGTGGTGTTGCAACCATCCAGCAGAGGGCGACGCTGGATATCTTTAAGCAGAGCCAGTTAATACAGAAATAATAATGGTGGTGCAAAACCAGAACAGGAAAGAGAAACGGTCCAAACCAAGTCCGGTGGGGGATGCGGAATACACCTTATGCAGTTTGGTTTTGAAATATAAACACTCATCTAACAAGTTTTCTCTTGATAGCGCTCATTTGACAAAGCTCAGATTTTAAAGAAAATCTCCACTTATCAATGAATCGCTTACTCAATTTATAAGATTAATCAACTTTAGATTAACTCATTTTAACTCATTAATCCCTTGTTGAATCATTGGTTTCTGTTTACACCTGAAGTAACACCGCCAGTTCTGCTGTTTTCCTCCAGGAAATAACTTGTGCAGCCATATTTAAAGAACAAATTTCTTATAAACTGTCTAGTGAGGAGGCATTTGGAAGTGTTGATGTCTGGAAAAAGATTTTTCATAATTTCTACTCTTCAGTTTCAAGCACAGGTTAACCAGTTTGAATATTCCTCTGCAAAACTCCTAGTTTAATGAACAAATGAACTAACTTTTGACATCACCTGGATGGGATCCGTGAAGGATTTAAACAAGCTCTTTGTATAAGGATCACATGAGAAACACCTGCAGTTATTTTCGTAACAGTCTCTGCTTCATCCTTCTTGTTTTGCAGAGGTGTGTGACAGCGCGCTGGTTTCCAATCTGCTGCCGTCATCCTTCAGGAGCTCCTCCCAGCTGTCCAGCAGCCATGCACCGGGTTTCGCCAAGCTCAACCGGAGAGACGGTGAGCACCGACAGTCGCTTGATGCATGTCTGCCTGTGTGTGTCTGGTGTGTATTTCTAAATGGGCTGAAAGCTGAAAGCACTGTAATTGCCTTGAGTATTAGAGCCTGACGCATTGTTGTGTTTTTGAGAGAAAATATGTGGAAGTGGAGAGCATGTAACTAATAGAGACAACACTGTGGAGGCATTAGGACCGATCTATCTGTCTCCTACTGAAATTCTGCTCTTTCTAAATGGGAACCTGTCATAAAGTTTTGTTTTGTGGTTGGACCAAAATGCAGACCGGAGTTGGGAATGAACATGATGAAAGTTTATTAAAACCAACAAAAACTCACATAAAAAAACCCCCAGCAGAGATCAATGGTAGGTTGTAATGGCCAGTGGAGAACTGTATAAAAAAACAATTTCTCTACAACGCATAAATATTAATATTGTGCACACAGAATTTGTTTCAGAAAAGCTTTTACTAAGCCTATCGCAGCAAGCAATAAATCAATTAATCGCATGATAAATTAAAACGTGCTCCATCATTTGTACTTCCATAATTGTTTTTCTTGAGTTTCTATCTCTTTCTGTCAAACACTGTATAACAGAAATGTTCAGTCTGGTGCTTTGGTCTCAACTAAACCCTTTTTTGAAGGACAGTTTTGATTACAGCGACTTCATAATTACTTTTATTTGTTTTTTTGGTTGTTTTGTTCATCTATTTTGTATATTTAAAATGTCTTCCAATTACAGTGTTAAATATCCATTAGTATTTAAAGTTTTTTGATCTTTTAGAGTTGCATTATTATACCATTGCCATTATTTTTACTTGAAAATGGGTTAGGGTTGATTGAGAATAATGTCAAAGAAAGTATGTGGATATATTGGCACATTATTTGGACCCTAAATTTTGGTTTTAATAAATAATCTTTTTTAGTGATATTATACAGAGCTTTCATGTGGATGAAAGCCCAAAACATATGAAATATATTGGTTTCTCAGATATCCGGCTACATGTGAAGGAGCAGGTTGGGACAAGTGAAGAAATAATTAACAGTTGGGATGGTAAGGTAAAAAATTAAACAAACAAGAGAATAAAAGGGGAAAGAAACCCTGCAATAAATAAAATTCTAACAGAATAAATTGTTACATGTGTCAAGATACAAAACAACAAAAAAATGACCAAAGGATCATAAGAAAACCTCTCCAATTAATCTTAATCAAGGAGATTCTTCTTGAGTTTATAAAAGAGTTGAAAGGTGAGTTTTAAAATAACATGAAAGAAAACCGAACACTGTTGCTGCTGTCTGTGTTGACGGCTTATATAAGGAGGATAAATGTGGATAGTATTTGCCCGTCCAGCATGAAATCCCGACTGGGAGCGGGAATGCGGCTTTGACAAAATAAAGATTCTTGTTTCACTGCTTCATCCTGACATCAAAACCCAGAACCAGCTGGGAAGGAAAGACAGGTTCATCCTGGATCAGAACCATTCCCAACACACAGGACACAAAAACCTGGTGAACATGAAGAAGGCTGACACCATTTCAGGCTTTTTTTTAAAACTTTGGCCTCTAAGTGGCAGAAAGTATCAACCTGATATCTTTGAACCATTTAACTTTGAATAGTTTTGCATTTTACTGAGCATTAAATAACTTTCAATTTCAGTTTAAATCTCCAATGCTTCTGTTAGCAGTAAATTAAAAAAGGTCACAGCGGTCCTTCCTGTACTTTCTGCACCTGAAAACCTCATCTTTGTAGTTGCCCTTTCTTGACACTTGCTGCTTTAAAGTCTTCTGGTATAATGAAGCTGACATTTTCTTGAATTTGATTAACCAAGACTGGTCAAAAATTTCCTACATCTGAAAAGATTCATACATCTACTGACTGGGTCGCTAAAGTTCAAATCAATTCAGTTCAGTTCAGCTTTAATTGACAGCAAATGTCATCTCAAGCACAATAGATGTACAATTACATTACAGTTTAGATCCATTCAACCAGTTCCAATAAGATCTGATCGAAGGCCACAGATCGTGTTGCTCTTTGCCAGCCACATGGAGCTGACATCAGTGGCATCTGTCTGTCTACTCATCTGTGTATATATATATATATATTTGTAGATCTGTATATTTATCTATCTTTACATTTTTAGATTACATAAGGGTTTATTTTTACCCACTTAATCTTTATTTCAATTACATTTTCTCAGTAGTTTTACAGAAAATACAAAGTACTTCAAAATGTTAAGAATTACAACAAACAGCAGAATATAAAACAGTAATCTTTAAAGGATGTACTTACCAAAGACAGGTAATACCCGGAAAACATGCGAATTGTACCTGAAAGGTGTCTGTGAGCTGTAAATTAAACAGACACCTTTCTACAGATCCAGCTAGACGACCTCCAGGACGTCTAGCTGGATCTGAATCTGGCTCGGATTTGAAGTCAGCAGAGAAGAAAGTTACTGATGCAGGATCCCAGGGAGCAAACCCTGCTGTTTGTTGAGGAAGCTGATGAATAGATGAATTTCTCTCTTTTTATTTCCATTTCCTCCTGCTGCTGCTGTTTCTGTCAACGCTCAGATTTCACCAGTTGTTCTCTGAGGAACGCCCTCTGAGTTCACTAAGGCAACAAACATTAGAAGAGTTTTGTTATCAGCGTTACTACTGGTGTTTGAAATCCTTGGAAATGCTTGAATTTCAGTCAGGTGTTTTCAATGTTTGGAAAGTGCTTGATTTCTATATAAAGTCCCTAGAAGTTCTTGATATCCAATCTGCACAGTTTTGTAGTAAAGTGCAAACTAACGCTAGAATATTGTTTTGTCCTCCGTCAATGTGCGTCATTTCAGTACATACAATTTTGTTATATTTTAATTTACACTGTCTCTTATATGTAGAAAACTGTCACAGTATGTTATTAACAACAATAATAAATGTTTTCATATAATAGTGAATTAAATCTATTTTCTTAGTTCATTTATATTGTCTTTAACTCCAAAGTGTGCACTGTAAAAAAACAAAAAGGCAACCACAGCTACTGGTATTTTACCGGAAATTGTTTTATTTTCTTTTTTTTTTACAGTGTGGTGCTGGGAAAGTTAGAAAATTTACCTTGAAAATGCTTGAAAAGTGCTTGAATTTTACTGTGAGAAAATTGTACAAACTTTGTGTTACGTAATCCATGCATGACACCTGAACATGATATCTCTAAATGATTTACCCTTTTAAACCAAACTGCCCAAATCATTAAAACATGATCCCACAGCTTTACCTCACCTGCTGTTTTTATTTTTTTATTTTTATCCCCTTATCTCACCTCTCCTTCTCCTTTTGTTGGGCCCGAAATGTTCGTGTCAATCTTCTGCTCCTTCTACGCTAAGTTTCATTTTCTCTAGCAGGAACTTCTTTAGCCGGCGCTGTCCTCTTGCCAAATGTTAATAGCATTCTTCACGTTTAAACGTTTTCTTTCTTCTGTAGGCAAAGCTGACAGTTATCAGTGACTCTGCTACAATTATGCTGAAATGTGACTTGAAAAGAATTGCTGCGCCAGAGTAATCTTTCTTCCCTCAGAGATTTGAAGGCTGAATTAAAGTTTAATCGAAGCCTGTGTATTGGGGCTGTGTACGAACAGCAGACGAACTGGTTGTTGACGTTCATATTCAGTTATCCTTTCTGACCTCCACGACGGCTCATTGTGCAGCTTGATTAACATTTCATATCTGTAAAATATATCTGCATCAATTTCACATGTTTACAATAACAAGAAGCAGAATAAATAGTTTCAATTCATCTAAAGCTGAATGTTTGCAGTTTGTCATAGTTACTGAATTAACAACTGTTTCATTCAAATGAAAATAAATACTGTTATTGATGTATATAAAATAAACGATGGATGGATGGATGGATGGAGGGATGGATGGATGGAACAGAGGATGGATGGATGATATGGATGAATGGAATGGATGGATGGATGGATGGATGGATGGATGGATGGATGGATGGATGGATGGATGGATGGATGGATGGATGG